>KK100168.1:8526-36185 GCA_000611695.1 Rhizomucor miehei CAU432 | reverse complement strand
TTCCTCTTCTTAGCTGGCGGCTGTGAACGCCTCAGGCTACAACTTCACCAAACCGGAGGCAGAGATCGCGCCCAAATTGGCGGTTGTCTGCGCTCGCATTTTAGGCACGGTGATTACAGCAGGCGAGCCTTTCTTGGACCAGGCCATACTGCGCTTCATGTTCACATGGAAAGCAGACTCATCAAGGAAGACGCAATTGGTCCTGAAATCCATATCGGTCCCCTCTCACTTGCGAACCCAATCAAGGCGCTCTTGGGATCTTCTCCTCGCTGTTCCTGTCCACAGGCTAAAACCGGGCCTTCTTGAGCGACAGGTTGCACTGCGTCCTCACCTCACGAAGCCATAAACAGTACTCTTGGAGATTTTGAGTCCCTCAAACCTCTGAAGCAGTCGCTCCATTAACTGTTCCAGGACAGCCGAAGGATCCTGATCAATGTACTCCGAAGCGACCTTCTTATGCTCCTCGCCGAGGATACACGGGCGACCATTCTTCTTACGCTTCTCAAAAATGCTATCCGGACCTGCTCATACTGCTTGGCCCATCTTTGAGCCGTACGAACATGGATACCCAACTGCTTTGCGGCAGCTGAGGCACTCAGACATTTCTCAAACAACAGTTCGAAGAACCTGACCTTATCCTGGTCCGTGTAGAGCGTGTACACTCGCTTGACAGAAACTTCTTTGCATCATCCGTCTGCATGTCATCTGACTCGCAGTAACTCTCGCGAGGCTGATTACGCAAATACTGCGTGTACGAACTTACTGTTTCAAGAGCATACTGCTCCTCATCAATGACATAGTCCATGGGCTCAGGCCTGCCATGCTCATCGACAACAGTGCTTTGCCCATCTTCATAGAAAAACTGGATGCTCATCTTGCAACGTGAAAAACTTGAATGTACAGTGTGGTAGAAGGAGGAAAGCTGAGGTTGAAAACGCTTACGCACCTTATACTCCTTGAGGTGTCAAGCTCTGTACGACAAGACCTCCTGGAGATGCGACATCTGATTTCTGGGAAATGCGAAATTCACACTCGGGGAGAATGCGAAATCGGGTTTCATTTGGGGGGCGGCGAAATTGAGTGTACTTTTGCATCCATCATGCAAAGCACGTCTTTCATGTTTGCGCTAACGACAAGGCACCATCGGGAAATTTGATACAAATATACTATTAAGGATTATCACCGTGTCGGTAACTTGCATAAGTTAGGGAGCTTGCTGTTTTGCTCTCACGGAGGTATCGTCTGGAAAAAATCAGAATCTTGCATCGTTTCTTCGACGGTCTTACTCGCTGTGCGACCTTAACAGCTACTGATGGTATTGCTACATACAACATCTTGAAATCAATTAAAGTGATGGCGTCAGTCTCAGCTACGGATATTGGGACAACACTTCTCTGACAGTACTAGTCAAGATCAAGCCATACGTATTCCCGTTTTCCTTTTCATAACGGTGCCTAAAACAGGAAATAACTAGCCCGTTACACTGAGTTATAGCATATTATAGCCTACAAACCCGTTCTCAAACAGTTCTTGCACATCGCCATCCTTTCTGTTATGTCCAAAGTGAAATAGAACAACGTAGCAACGATAGCTTTCTCAGGAAAAGGCGGTTTTCGATCAGCATCACTTTTCAGGCTCAGTTACCAAATTGGACGCTAATGCTCAAGTGGCAGATGCTCGTGGCTTTATAAAGAGTTTGACATGGTCAAAGAAGTGCTGTTGGCATGTGTCGGCAAGCCCTCAGCGGGCAAATCGTCGTTTTTGAACGCTGGTAACAAGGTCTCTAGTGAATCACTTTCGGGGTCATTTCTCTAACCCAAACTATGTTTGCTGTTGCTGTTGCTGTTAGTTTCGGACGCTTCCGCCAAAGTTGGCAAGTTTTCTTATTGAACGAAGTACAGCTCGAAAGAAAAATAAAAAACTAAATATGTGGTAACCAGGCAACTATCCTTTCACAACTATCAAACCAAATCATGGTGTAAGCTACGTACCTGTCGAGTGCCCATGTAAGAAATACAACAAACAAGACCAATGCAGACCACGATATGGTAAGTAGCGCTGTTTCTATATCGTTATTATCCTCCCCTTTTTTAACTTTTGATTCTAATACATTTTTCTATTTGACAGGACGCTGTGTGGATGGAACGAGATATGTACCGATTCAGATCATGGACGTTGCCGGGCTGGTTCCTGGAGCGTCAGAGGGTCAGGGTCTCGGCAACCAGTTTCTGGATGATTTGCGACATGCACACGCTTTGATCCATGTTGTGGATGTGAGTGGCACGACGGATCAGAATGGAAAAGAGACGCAGGGATACGATCCCATCAATGATATCAACTGGTTACGTGGTGAAATCCATTCTTGGATCACAAACAATTTGATGAAACGATGGGGAAGCATCGTACGACGACATGTAGCTCTGAGTAAATGTCAACAGACGAAAGAGAAATCTGCGTGCAGTTTGAATGTCAAGGCTTATGTGTGCATATTGTCGTTTAGAGGCGAACCCTATTGATACTTTGCAGACACAATTTTCTGGTATGTAGATTTTGTCGTGATGTATATAGTAACGAGGTGCGATATTTACACTTGGTTGCTAGGTTACGGATCGAACTCAACTGTGGTCGCCAAGGCATTGGATAAGAGTGGAATTAAAGAACCGTTAGAATCATGGGATGAGGCAACAGTTAAAAAGATGGTCGACTTTTTTATGGATGAACGATTTCCAACTATCGTGGTAAGTTACAAATGCTATTTACTGAGCTTGTCTCGATCCGACTGATATCAAATTACTTTGGAATAGGCATTGAACAAAATCGACATGCCCGACTCTGATAAGAATATCACTCGAATTATGCGAAGATACGATCCTGTAAGAACAATCGATCTCATTCAAGGTTTACAGTCGTCCTTACTCGATCTGATCCTAGAACAAACTTGTTTTGACAAGCGCGCTTGCGGAAAACTTTTTGCGAAAAATACAAAAGCAAGGCTTCATCAATTACGTCGAGGGCACTGACATTGTAGAGACAAAAGATGATCTGGTAAGCATTCGCTGAGAATAATCCGCTAAACACAATGTCTAATAAGCATTTTCACGTAGCCGGATTCAAACTTGAAGGAAATGGACGATAAACTCAAAGGGTATGAAAAGGTCGACATCTTCTGTGCGCGTACTATTTGCTTACTCCTATCTTTTCTTAGTCGAGTAGAAAAAGTACAAGGTAAAGAAAAAAGGAAAAGCGGATAGCAAGGTCAAGCAAATGCTGAGGCGACGGGACGCAGATTTGGTATTGTATAGGTACGGATCGACAGGTGTCCAGGAGGTTCTTGTTAGAGCCATTGAGATGCTGGGAGTGATTCCGGTATATCCTGTCAAGAACGTAACATCCTTCAGTTCTTCCAGGTAAGTTCTCGGCCTCTTCTGCTTTAACAAAGTCTAATCAACTACATAATCTCTTCCAGTTCTCACAGAGATAGAGCCCTCCAAGACTGCATCCTCATTTGGCCAGGCACAACCGTCAGGGAGTTTGCCAAAATTTTGCATCCGGAAATCGACAAATATTACCTCTATGCCGAAACTGCGGGAAATATCAGAGTAAGTAGAGCCTTCTAAGACACTTTGCACTTAGTCTAACGCATGATCTAGCTCGCGGAAGACGCTGTTATAACCAAGGATAATAATATCATATCGTTCAAGACTTCCCAATCTATCAACAGCTCCAAGAATACTACGAACAACTCAAGCACCAACCCTCCTTCGAGCAAGAAATAAAAAATTGTAGATGCGTTTGATTTTTACTCGTTATTATGCTAAAATAGTTAGATCGTTTACATTTTCATTCTGCTATTTGTTGTCCTATTCAGCCGCATCGCCAATACCGTCTTCCATTATGGCAAATATAGCCTCGTTTTCGGGTAAAGATGGCGAGTCATATATTTTGCATATACGGGTCTCGCCTCGACCTTTGCGCAGATATAATCTAGAGACATATGTTGTTTAAAGACGTATTCTTTTCCAGCATAAAATGTAAAGCAGCGATTGGTTTACCTAGTGCACGATGCGTGAGCGATGATGTGCCCTCCCGTAGGCTTCTTTGGGTCCGCGTTGAACATGGAAGCCGCACCATCTGCTTGCGCAACGACGTGATTTGTAATGACAACAGCGACTCCAAACTTGTCATAAACCAATAATCGTAAGTATCAAGGATACGCATCAAAATATGTTATGTTACCTCGTCAGCTAGTCGCAGCAAGTGCCTAAGGAAACGAGCGAGATGCATTTGACGTGCTGATAACTCGCCGCGACCAGAGTAATCCGTGCGATAAAGAGAGATGGCACTATCCACAATAAGAAGAGCAAACCTGTAACGACATTCTTAGTATCGATACGATGGAGGCGACAGCATCGATGTGCAATATGACATACCTTGTTTCTGCCATCAGGGCAGATGCTTGGACTAGGAGAGCAGTCTGATGATCGGCATTGTAGGCTCGAGCATATGCTATGTTGTTTAATGTTTCTTCGCTTGTCATTCCAAATCTGATAAAGAAAAATTCTTATCTTATGGCATGACCAAATGTTCCGAGATATTTTTACCTTTGTGCTGCTGCCAGGATGCGGTTTGGACGGAAGGTGCCTTCAGTGTCAATGTATAGACATCTGCCTTCAGCCCCTCCCATCGATGCAGAAAGCTGGAGTGATAACACAGCAGTTTAATTAGAAAGTTCCGATTTTTTCAATAGACTTCTTTCCCATACCTGACATGTTACGGCAAGTGTGTGGCATAACTGCGTTTTTCCAGTACGAAATTCGCCAAACAGCTCTGTAATCGAGCCAGTCTCTATTCCGCCTAATCTAACAACATCAGTATGCGCATCCCTGGCTACATCATTATCCAGGCGACTTGTACTAACCTCCCAAAATTTTGTCTAGCTCCCTGGATCCGGTTGTGATATGGATCAATTCAGCTCTTCTTTGGTGGACATCCATGGCTGTCGTGAAACCCAAGTCCACCATATTAGCAGCTTTCAAATGTAGCAAAAGTTAGTATTAAGCGCTCAATCTACCGTAAAGCCTTGGCAATTATCAATTACCTTCTTTGAGTATCTTGTCTACCTTTGTTTCCGAAAGTCCCTTAATGGCGAGCAAAGCCTTTCGAGGCGAGTATGCAACAGCTTCAACTGTGTGGTAACCGGCATCTTTGAGCTTCTTAATATCAGAATTGGCAACACCGTATTGCTTTGCATTTACTAATGATATTAGGTGCCTGATATGGTGCGTGCTATGACTACATATCGTTACATTACCTCGAGGCTGCTTAGAAGAGTCACTAGCGACTCATCTCGTTCCTCTTCTGGCTCTTCTACAACGTTCTTATGGCGTGTGCCCTTCGTCGCTTGAGAGTGAGACTTGGTGGTCTGGTCTTCTCCAGTAGATGATCGTTGTGTTCCTTGTGTATTCTCCTTTGATGCGAGGGAAGACGCCTGAGACGACGACGATGTGTGAGAAGTTAGCATTATCTTCCTTAGCACTCGTAGCTTCGCGTCGATGGATGAGAAAGAAAGAAGTAAATATATCTCTAGATTGAAGACTCTTTTTATTTCTAGACATTACGAATGCTATGACTAGTCTCTGGAACCGCGCAAGCGTCCGTGCTGACGTGCAGCGGGAAATGCTAAGGTTTCACGTGGACCTTCAAAATTCGCTTTTGGTACGCTGGGGCTGCCCCTTTCCAGTCTGCTGCACAAAACTAAAAAATGATCAAATCGTGGATGCAACGGCCAGAGACCAAGAAATATGCTGCCGATGGTATGCGCTCGTATTCTTTGCGACGAATTTGGATAAACTCATCCTTGGCCGTTAGTGGCCGTCTTTGCATTGTCGCAAGTGGCATTCTACTTTGCTTTCAAATGGATAATCGGGTCGCTTGATCCCAACAAAGCGAAGCGTCAGGAGGCCAAGAATAAAAGCTCACGAGTATTGGGCAAGCTTGGTGTAAGTTGGAATTGTTGCTTCATGAACCTTGTACTTATCGCGTCTTATTTGCAAAGGTCAAAGACTTGAAACTCACAGAATATGAGCAAATTATCGCGGCCGAAGTGGTACATGCAGACGAGATAAACGTTACTTTCAAGCGTACGCAGCCGGAACAACTTATGCTCATTATGTTATACTTACAGTGTACCATTTAGAGATTGGAGGTTTAGACCACATCGTTCAAGATCTGAGGGAAAGCGTCATTTATCCTCTATGCTACCCTGAATTGTTCACATCCGCTTCTGGACTTTTGGGTGCTCCTAGAGGCGTTTTATTATACGGTCCCCCTGGATGTGGCAAAACGATGCTTGCAAAGGCCTTGGCAAAGGAGAGCAATGCGACCTTTATCAACTTGCACGTATCAACATTGACCGACAAGTACTATGGAGAATCGAACAAACTAGTCGCAGCTTTGTTCTCGCTCGCCCGCAAGTTACAGCCGTCCATTGTCTTTATTGATGAGATCGACTCGTTCTTGCGTGAACGTCGCAGCACTGACCACGAAACTACCGGCATGATGAAAGCGGAATTCATGAGTCTGTGGGACGGCTTGACGACGGGAGAAGATGTACGAATTGTTGTCCTAGGAGCAACAAACCGACCAAATGATATCGATTCTGCTATTCTACGGAGAATGCCAAAGCGATTTGCTGTCAGATTGCCCACAGAAGCACAGCGGAGGAGCATCCTAGAATTGGTAAAGAGCTAAATACGAGATATTGAATACTTCGGAAACTAAGATAAGTGTGTAGCTTCTGAAAGATATCAAACTGGCTCCAGATTTCGACATGAATGAGCTGGTACAGAGGACAGCTGGCTGCTCCGGCAGTGATCTGAAAGAATTATGTCGAAATGCTGCCATGATACCTATCCGAGAATATGTCAGAAGTGTGCAGAAGGATGTCTCCTCTGCAGAATCAAGCAGCGACCTTTTAGATATAGACACAAAGGTATGGGTGAAACATAAAGCTAACTATTTGCCGTTACTAAAAAGCGAAATCCTATGCAAGAACATCAATACACGACCGTTGACCATAGCCGACTTTTATGCTTACGACGACACTAATGCTAAAACCTATGCTTACTCTCAGACCGATGGTATTGTTCCAGAGAATTTGGACTAGTTAATGTGCTTTAAATACATAATGCAAAAATGTGCAAAAAAAACTTTGGAAACTTTTGAACATCAAGGACAGGGCATGTTTCAGTTGGCTCTCTTTCTGCTTTGAAATGGTTTTTACAGACAATGAGTTTGCGCTGGGGACTATTGACATAGAACTCGCTGCTCCTGCTGCTTCAGACACAGAGGAATGGATACCTTTCAATCCCTCGGAGTGGCAAGTGAGTAACAGATACGATCGTCAGGCCAAGATCGTCAGTAAGCAATGTACCTCAAGACGGATCAGGGCAAGTTGCCGCTATCACACAAATGGCGGGCACTGGTTGCGGTTGCGACTATATGTAAACGTCGGTCCTGTTGCCAGAACAACCTTCTCGAATACTACGCAAAGCCTGCAGTTTCTGGAGCTATTGACTGCGACAGATCAACGTCAATCGCTTTTTGACAATATAGCTATTGCCCGAGATTCGCGGACAATAAGCCCGTTTGGCTCTAAAGAGGTAACCCGTATAGATAGCAGTGCATATAAGAGAAGTCAAAGTAAATGACAATCTGCATGATAGAGCGCTCGATCTTTGCTGGATATCTTTGTTCATATGCCGTCGCCGAGTCGTACTCAGATTGACGATAAATGCGACGCAGAGATTTTAAAGTTTATCGACCAATTTCTTGATCAACCGAGTCCTGCTGGGATGAAGACAAAGTTATATGAGTCTCAGAAGGTTTGTGAAGAAGTACTCGGTATTTATCGGAGGAGTGATCGTACTTACTTGGCAACGCAAACTTAGCGATCTCTGTGGAAAATTTTGCAACGAGAACTTGCTCCACAAAAAGTCCTGCAACCGCACATTATCGAGTTTCAAGCCATGGATGGGACCAGCTTCTATCTAGATTCGATTTCCAATGTTATACACACCGAACCGCCTTTACAAGATGATGTCGCGGGTGGCATAATTTGTGAAGATATGGTAAGTGGAGAAATGAGATCTTGTAAAATATCTGCTCAAAGCGAATAATCTCTAATAACTTTTATAGGGTACTGGTAAAACATGCTTGTGTTTATCGGTTATTATGGCTACGAAAGGTCTTCATACCTCTGTTGGCAATGGCAATATATTGCGGACGGATCTTCTCAAGGCACAAGAGACGAACGGACCACACAGTCTTCGAGATATTGCTGCTGCTGGAGTTCTGGAAGCTGGAATTGATTGGAAGCAATGGGAACACAATCTACCAAAGGATATAGTGGAAAAAATGTTGAAGCATCCTGCATGCTACGAATGGTGCGATATATCTCCTTTGATGTTAGAAAGAGAGCGCCGAAAAGACGTTGTATTCCCTACATTTGATATTTATCCGTCATGTGCTACGTTGGTAATTGGTAAGAGTTATTACTGTTTGTAAAACCTGTTAATGGTATTGGGTTGACTAATTGTACTTTCGACAGTTCCAAACAATCTAGTAGCACAATGGACTGGAGAAATATACAAGGTATGCTGGGTTTTACATTGATATAGGAATATCAAGAACCCTTACCTTGTTATGCTGTTAGCATATTTCTGATGGGCAATTACGGTTCTTGCTTCTGGATAGCATGAAGAAACCAGTACCCTCTGCAAAGGAATTGGTTGCTTACGACTTGGTGCTCATGACAGAAAGTCGGTTTGCCTCTGAGTACTCTGCAGGGGTTTTGAATTTCAAGGTATGAACAGATCATAGTTATGCTTTACTTCGTTTATGATGCTAAAAAGACAGAACTCTGGTATAGGTATCTCCCGTTTGTGTCAATGCCCTTACATCAAAAATACGAGAATACGAGATTGCAAATGCGATCAAAAGACGGAAAAATCAAACTATGTTTCTCCTTTGATACAAGTACATTGGAAACGAATCATCACAGGTAAAGCAAAAAGCCGTTGGTAATAAAAAAGAATCCTTCGTGGTCTAACGTGTGCATAGATGAAGGACACCGGCTTGCCAGTCATTGTCGGCAATCAGAGCTCGCTACGAAGTTATTTAGTAACTGGACCTGGATATGCACTGGTACGCCTACACCAAACTTGACAGAGTCAGCAAATGCAGGAAGAGCGGCGCAAAGCGAAGATTTCAAGAGGTATGCATACAAATATATATTCAAAGCACTTGGATAAGAATGAAATGACGAGCAAATGGTTAGGTTGGGTATCTTGCTTGGAACTGCACTGAGGTTACAACCATTTAAAGACGACAAGAAGCTGTGGAATAAGCTGATCACAACTCCATTTGTCGAAGGTCAAACCTGGGCTGTTTCCCACTTGGAGAGTCTACTGGGACGAATCATGATACGAAACCGAAAGAGCGATATTGAGCGTGATGTCGTCTTGCCACCATTGTATCAAAAGCAAGTTGACCTTGATTTTGATTACTATCAGTGGGTCGTAAGTATATGAAATAGGTAGCTAATAAAATATATTATTGCCTCTGACTCTAACATTCGTTGTTACAAAGGCACACAACTGCCAGATTGCCATGATAGGTTTGAACGCCATCTTGTCAAAACGAGAAGGTCCCGATTATTTGTTTTCCAAGAACAACGTCAAGCCTCTTCGGGAAACGGTCCACAATTTGTGGCAAAGCTGCCTGTGGCATTCTATCGATCTAAAATGGCTGCAAACATCTTACGAAAATTGCTGCGAAGCTATCGAAAAGGTCAAAAACGGATCTGACGACTATGGAGAGGATAATCCGGTTCTTTACAAGATTTTGGAAACATTCAGGATCGCATTGAACGACCAAGTGTTTATGCAAATGATGACAAAGCATTCGCCTCCGTTCCTGGTATCAGGCTTGCCGCCATTGATGAAGGAAAAGTGGGGATGGGCCAAAGGAGATCGTGGTGTATACGAACCTGTGGACGGAAACCTAATGCTTAACGACCATTGTATTATTGACGGAGATTTGGTTATCGATCTAATGACCGACGTACGAAGTGCCCTAAAGGAGAACGACACAAAGGATTTGTACGTCTATAATCCTTTCAATGATACTTTGCAAAGCGTCGAGCAAGCGAAACGAGAAGACAAAGCCGATGGAGAAGATGGAGTCCAAAAAACGTTCTACAACAAGAACGTATTCACAGATGTAAAGATCATCAGCAGTCTCAGCAGCAAAATCAACTACCTTGTGGACGAAATTAGCAAATATCACAAGACAGAAAAGTGCATCATTTTCTCGCAGCACTACAATGAGATGCAGGAAATTTACTTGGCTTTACAGTTGGCGAAATTGAATCCATTAATGTACCTTGGAAGAGGAGAAGTAATCTTCTACTTCCTATCTCGGTGACAACGAAAAGTATTCTCTAAAATGGAAGTTTACTAGAATGCCGTCAAAAGCTCACACACTTTTACTACCTTCAACACGGCTGAAGGATTCAATGTCATTATTATGTCTGTACAAAAGGCAGCTTATGGAATCAACTTGTCGTCAGCTAGTCGTGTTTACTTTGTCAGTCCAGTGTGGCAAACAGCTATGGAACAACAAGCGATCAAGCGTGCCCACAGATTGGGACAGACACAGCCGGTATACGTCGAAACGCTGGTCATCCGCAATACCATTGAATACGAGCTATTGAAGCGCAGAAAGGCTCTAGGTGACCGACAACAAGGTAAGACCAAGTTTAGAAAACGATATACTCTGACTATATTAACTAAACAGATGCTCCATTTAGATTCAAAGGAGTTCTTTTCTGACCGAAAACTGCAAAATATTTTGAACCATGCTACATTTGTGCCTTTACCATCACATATCAAGCAACGCCCTGATGGCTCTTTCTATCAACCAGTCAAATCTCTTCAAACCGAGATCTGGTTTATACCCCAAGAAAAGCCTGCTATATCATCACCTGTACCGACGGCAGCGGCCGGTAGTCTTCCTACACCTCCGCTAGCAAGTGAGGATATCCTGGATGTGGAGGAAATGGATATTGAAGAGAAGCCTTTGAAACCTACTGGAAAGAAACGAAAGGCAGTTAGCTTTGATATGGATGATAACAACAACACAACAATAATTGAAGATTCGACATCAAGGAGGCCGAACTTTTCTTCAGACAAAGGAGTAGTCTCCTCTATGACGGAAAAACCGAACAAGAAGGCAAAAGCTAAAAAGAAAGTAACGTTTTCATTTGAATAATTCATTAACTAGATTTGCATTGTAAACTGCATATCATGTATCTATTATCTCAACTGTAAGAACTTAAAAGTGTGTAATCTGTTGCTAAGGTGATCTGACCTTGACAGAATTTTCTACTGCTAAGCTAACGACAACTACAACTAGATGCTCTCTACACAAAGATAATAAATTCCACTTAGCATCGAAACCTCACGCTTGCCTCCGTGCTGGATGAACTGGACGAAAAGACGCTTTCAAGGCCATTAAAAAAGTTACATGAAATCAAGAACGTGAGCTCAAAGTTCTGAAGGAGAATGTCGCGAAAGGAACAAGCAGATGTAGCAGGAGACAGCTCGCAAAAGAGGGACTCAAGAGACTACCCATGAAAGAACAAGGGAATGGCGGGACCAGACCTGCTTCGGAGGATGTGACCCAAACAATATACGTTGAGCATCCTCATCTTTGTGGTCTTTGCTTCTTAACCTTCAAGGCAGAGCCGATTGCAGACATGATTAGCAGGGGCTGCGTGCAGTGGACCTTTGCTGCTCTGCTCATATTTTAAACTTTCTAGTCTCCAGATACTTTCTTGCATTGTTCCTGATGTTGACTTGGCGAAAACATTCTGTCTGCCCGCTTCCGCAGATTTATGGTTTCGCGTCTGAAAGTGATGTCTGGGTATGGCGGATGTAATCACTTGTGAGAGCGTTTGCCCCTCGCCCGCTGCCTGGGGCATTCGTTGGTATTGGTTTCATCTCGCTTATGCAAAGCAGGTATCAATTTCATACTATCGAGCAACCATTTTGAGCATATGCTAATGAGTTCTCTCTGCAGCGCAAATTCTAGCTGAGGTAGTGCTTTATTTAAGGCTAAAATGTTCTACAGATAGAGTATACACGTATTAGTTAAGGAAGAGGCGCGATAAAGTATGGAGTTATGAGTAGTACCCAGTCCATCCAATCTGTATCTATCCGTGATGTATTGCATAAACCTCACTTCATAGGATTCAAACTTGACATTTTGATGAGCCAAGTTCCTACAACGTTAGATCTACCATGCTCGTGACTGAATTTACCTGTGGATGCTACAGCGCGTTATGCTTTGAATGCTGAATCTTGTAGCATACAGACAGAAGCAAAGATTCTAGACAACGGGTGTACAGTCCTTTAAGAGAACCAACGCCCTTCCTCTGAATTCATATCTACAGTGCTTTTTCTCTCCAGCGATTTCTGCTGAAGTATATTTTCCCACATTGCCAACCAGCAACTGACAGCAAATAGGAAAGCTAAGCTATTACAAACTTTTTCTCAAAATCAAACGCCATCAAAACAGCGAAAAGCTGTAATGTAAAAGTTGCTTTGGGATAAATGTCTGCCAGATCCACGAGAAGTGTTACGAGGCTACGGCGAAAACGTTTGCGTGTTAACTCGTCCAAATCCAAGCCAAGCCAAGTTAAAGGGTTAATCAAGGAAGAAGGTCCAGAGAACAGTACTGAAGGTTTAATGCAATCGGTTACAGAACACTTGAAGAAAGGCTTCAGTTGCCAGGTCCTATCAATGAGGACCAGGGAGAAAGCTTGGACTTTTTGGCTGTAATTGCGCCATTCATCGCGTCCGCGCAGCCGAGGACGACATGATACGGATCGACAACATAGGCATGATGTACAGGAACAGAATACCAGGACGGTAAATCACATGGAGAAGGCTTGGGCTTCGTTTAACCACGATGTGACCCAGCGATAGGCAGGTAACTGGATGCAAAGTAGAGCCGGCCCGATCAACTTTTAAGCGTAGAAGATCAGCAGCTCGAAAGAAGGTCGGATGGAGTCTGAAACGTACAGAGTTCGTCAGACCCTCGATGAGATGAGCCATAGCATTTTTTTGTGTATAAAGCTTATGCAATGGAATCCATACCCATCGGGTATGAAGCAACGGAATTACAAACCAGTTATTTACCTACCTGATGTTCTTTGGAAAGTATCATGGCTTTGCTTATGGCTTCTGCTGCAACCGAATGAGGTGTAAAGGGGTCATCGTGGAAATAGATTGCAATGAGCATGCCAGATAGATAGGAGCGTACAGACAACAACTTGGCACCACTGGAGGTGAGTAAAATAATATGACTTGAGAGGGTAGCGAGGGATGGTGACTTTGAGAACTTTCGAGGCTAGAATAATACGATCGTGTTCCAGAAAATGTGTACCAACTTCAGTCCACGCCATGCTCGACGCGGCGGGAGAACAACATATGCTCGGATATTTCGATATCTTGACAATGAATGCATTGTGGAGACGTGAAGCGGCTGGGCGTCAGTCTTTTTTGGTGTATGAAGAATTATTCAGTCGCGGCTGATAGCCGTTGGCGTGTAATAAAGAGAAATTACAAAGAAATGGAAAGACCTAGAGCCAGGGAAGTTTCTTTGGCATGAGACGATGAAAGGGTTCTCGCGTAGGCAACTTATGAGCGATGGGCCATGGCGGTCGATTTACAAGCAAAGCGCTTTTCAATAGATTTTGACAGAATGTCCAAAAATTATTTGCTTCATTTCGCGAAATTTCATTGTATTTTGTAACTCAGACGCATCTGCCTGGTTATCAAGGTTGGCATGGCAACTTTTGTACGGCCTCCGTCTCCATAGCACCCATCCATCATGGTATGATCAACATATCCAGCCATCTGCATCCGTCACGACGACTTGACATTCAAAAGAGAACAAATCAACAACAAACTTTGATGTTTGGTCTTGGATTGGATTGCAATCGTCGCGTGGCAAAGGCGGATGGCAACATGTCAATTCTCAGTAATGCTCACCTTTGCGACGATAGACGTGCAAGAGAAGAAACAATGGACGCAACAAGAACGGCCGTGGCCACACCAAGTCCGTTCGCTGCATCAACTGCTCCCGCTGCGTTCCCAAGGTACGGTGGAAATTTGACATTAACACCTGAGAGAAGCTCCGTTTGTGTATACTGACTCAACATCTTCAGGACAAGGCCATTAAGCGCTTCAACGTTCGCAACATGGTAGAGGCTGCTGCCGTCCGTGACTTGCAGGAAGCTTCCGTCTACGAAGGTATGTAGCTTTGCAGCATATGTTCAAGTGTGGTCTAGACATTGACTAAAAATGGGCATTTTATTTCAGAATATGCTATCCCTAAGTTGTATGTCAAGCTTCACTACTGCGTCTCTTGCGCCATCCACGCCCGCGTTGTCCGCGTTCGCTCCGTCAGCGACCGTCGCATTCGTACCCCTCCCCCGCGATTCCGCTTCGCCCGTGTAAGTATCAAAGTGGATAGTAAAACTAGGCAACGTATTCACCATCAATTTGTTCAACAGAAGTAAGGATTCTTGCTTTACGGAAATAAAGGTCATTTGTAATTGGAATTGCACCTACTTTATATAGTTTGTGATTGGTGTGGTGTAGCTGTGTATATGAGCTCTGTTTTTTTCGTCACGGGAAGCTGGTAGAGATTTGCAGGATGATTCATCATCCATATGAGACTGAGTATGTCGCTCACCCGGCGGTTAGAGATACTATGATGATATAGATTACTCAACCGATTGTTTATCAGGTTTTCATTATCTAGACAGCATTCGTCTATTGCGAATATCAAATGAGTAATTGCCATTGTAAGCCCTGAAGACGTATACATCGTCAGCTTCCGATCTCTCTCGGATGTAAAACCAGGTCTTGCTACAGCCGGGCTCTGGAAATGCGGCATTCTCCTTTTTTCGTGCGATCTTTATTTCCAGTCATAGCCATGTTTGCCTTATATCACCAAACATGATAACTATTCATACTATGATACAATTGCTTGAGGGCTGACTGTATGCTCCATTTTTTATCAAATAGAGTCTCGTGGATGCATCGTTTGATGAAGAAAGCTATGGCATAGCGTGTATCACATCGCTCGCTCATCCTTGTAATTGCTTTTACGAAATCGGATTAATAGCAGTAGCATTTCAATGAATTTCTCACATCCTTCATGGAACGTAGAACGACTATTGATCCGCATTTGAATGATGCTAATACCAAGGGCAACATAAATTTGAATATGGATGAAGCCAAACACAAAGCAAAGCTGTTCCCATTTGATCTGTTGTCATGGAAAGCATTTAGAAAATAAAAAAAAGCGAAGGAAAGAGCAAAAAAAGTTTTTTTCTTCGCTAGATCGTCTAGCAAGTTCAAAATTCTCTGAATGTCGACCTCGATATTGACGGAATTCCTTAGCCAATGTGTGCGACAAATATAGGAAGCAATACAGAACCGAGAGAACACTCGAGATAATAAAGGAGGAAAAGATGATGTTTATTGTTACAATCCAAGATCAGAATATATACAGTGTTCAAGGAAGTTTCTAGCAAGTGGTTGACATTTTAGGTTGTTCTGCGTCCTGCGTTGCTCTGTGTTACGTGATCGCCGTGGAGGGATCACCGGCCGAAAACGTCGTCTCTTCGTGCTTCCTTGTCGTTCGATATGCTCGCTGGGATGTGGACGTTTTGAACCAGCTACGACATGAAAACACTCGGTTTTTGCCACTCGGTAGGCAGCCCGGGAGTTTAGAAAACGCAATGTAACTAGTTCGATTCTCCAATCGCGCGCGTTACGCGCGCGGCGGGGAAAAAAGGTGGTGATGAACAGCGAATTGGTCCGTGTTTCCAAGCCGGCTTAAGACCCCGAGCGATGCAGAACGACCTTTTTCCATAACTGAGCCTTTTTAAGCAATTTCCTTTTTGTTCTTCCACTTCCTTTTGTCCCTTTTCCTCGTCACCAACTCCTCCGTTTATTCACCACCACATGAATATGATAAGGCAGCGTAGCAGATCATTTCAGAAAGCAACGACTGCTGATTCCAGCGCTGCGCACACGAAGGTAATGAGGTCCCCCTTTTTTTGTTGTGTCATAATCATTTACTTACCTAACAACGAACTCAACAAACCCAGTTGTCAAACGCCAGCAATCGATCTGCGAGACCAGCTAGATCTTCACAACAATCACAAGAGCCACTTAGAGCTCAAGACAACATTTCACTCTTACAAGGCAGCGAGTTTCCACAACGAACGAAAAGCAGCTCACTGGCGAGCAAACGATCCACAAACGAGTCTTTGCAGTTCGACAGAAATGAGACCCAACATAACAACAAACCACGACGACGACTATTATCAACTCTTGCCCGTACTGGAAGGTAAAAGCAGATGCGTCATTGTATTTTATAGTTTCCAGGTCTCGAACGACACGTTGTAGTCTTGTCCAAGAACATAAGCAATGGTCGCTGGACGACTTTGAAATTGGCAGAGCACTAGGGAAAGGCAAATTTGGACATGTTTATCTGGCACGCGAGAAACGAAGCGGCTACATAGTCGCCCTCAAGGTCTTGTACAAAAGAGAACTCGCAATCCACGGTGTAGAACGTCAGCTGCGACGAGAAGTGGAGATACAAGGCAGCTTGAGGTATGCATTGAAATGCTCATTGTTTTGAAAAGTTGATTCTTTTAACACGATGGCATATTATTCAGGCACCCAAATATTCTACGTCTTTATGGATACTTTCACGATGAGACGCGTGTATTCTTAATTTTGGAATTAGCAGCAAAAGGCGAACTGTACAAAGAATTACAAAAGCAAACACAATTTCCAGAAGAAGTGGCTGCACGGGTACGGTTTAGAGAACAATGAGATTGTTTTCTCTCATGTTGTTTTTAACATGGCACTTCTTTAGTATATTTCTCAAATGGCCAACGCACTTCTTTATCTTCACAGTCATCGCATCATCCATCGAGATATCAAACCGGAAAATTTATTGTTAGGACTAAATGGGGAGCTCAAGATTGGTGATTTCGGATGGTCAGTAAAGACAGGATATGCAGAGTAAGTGCTAGTTGAATTTGACATACTTTCCGAATGTTGCTGAAACAGTGCGTCCCAGGAGTAGCCGAAGAAGTACATTATGTGGTACGCTGGACTATTTACCCCCGGAAATGGTGGAAGGAAGAGCACACACAGAAAAAGTCGACCTGTGGTCCCTGGGAGTTCTGCTATACGAAATGATATGCGGCCAACCACCATTTGAAGAAGAAAGCGGCTACGAAGCAACATACAACCGCATCGTCAATGTAGATCTGCATATACCCAGCTACGTTAGCAAAGAAGCTGCTGATTTAATCAAGCAAGTAAGTCATGACGTTTAAAAATACGCTGTAACTCGGTATTTAGTCATTATCCAGCTTCTAGTCTACAGATCTACAGACAGATTGCCGCTTCGAAGCGTTATACAGCATCCCTTCATTATCAAGCATGTTCCACGACGAAATTCATAGTATATAGTCCTTTCTTATCTTATTAGTCGGTAAATACGTTGTTGTTGATTTGACTTTCGAACATCAAAAATGCTGCATTTATCAAACTGAAAAGTGCATTCGACGCTGAGTACGAAAATATGGGAGAATGATGATGATGTGCTGGCGACTCGTCTTCGCCTTGGTGTTCTCGCGAACTTTGAACGTCTTGATAGCACCAAAGCCCCTAATCACCTCGATCTTTGCTTAACATTCCACAGGATCAATGGGTGATTCGTTCTTTGGGTAAGGCTACTGCTAATCTGGAGTGTAAAAGAACGGTTAAACTCAAGGATATTTGCACATAGTTTCAACGCCAGCATGCCGCCTTTGAGCGATGCTGAACTGAAAGAGCTTGAAGAAGAAGAGAAAAAGAGAGAAAAGAGTCAACCCAAAGGCCTTGATCCCGATCGCGATCCAGAAGTGTATGACTTTGAGGCATTGAGGAATGAACTAGACGACGAGGAAGATTACGACGACAACCTTGCCGCCCAACTTAGTGAAGACAACGACGAACTTAACGACGAAACGTTTGCTGATGTCCCTATCGGTAAAGTATATGATCTGCAAATGTTACTATCCGGCAGGTCTAACATGCCGTCTTCTTTTTTCTTCCTCTCTTCAGACCAGGACTTTGATTTCTTTGGCAACACCGAACGATTCACGGCAAACATTTCTGAGGAAGAGGCCTTCCATGTCAAACGCCCTGTCAAAGAAGAACATGGTGCTTTACGCCTGGGCTCTATGAAATCCTTTGAATTGAACGAAAGGCGCTTAGGAAAAACTTCGGTTACCCGGGAGAGTTTGTGGGGAACAGCCGATCGCAATTCTTCTGCCAGAAATGTTCGTCCAGCATCTGCTGACTTTCGCAGCGGCCAGTTTGGCTTGGGCTCAAAGTTTGGAGAGGTAATGCTGATAGATGAAAGAAGCATAGGAATAATCTGCTCTGATGCAAAGTTTTACTAGGCTTCGCCTGTTACAAATACTTCCTCCATCTGGGGAGGATTTGGTGGAAACTTGTCTACAACTACCGGTAAGATTTCAGAATTAGAAAGAAACGATCTGCTAAGGAAACGATTGTATAACCATGGTCATACAGATCGCTCTTACAGTCCGTTCGGCAGCAGCAGTGGCAATCTTTCGCCCTTCAACCAACGACAAAGTCAACCACCACATCAGGCTTCGTACACGCCTTCGCCCCCACCTGGTTTATCGCCATCGTCGTCGTTTGGCCATCAGCAACAACGCGGTCAACCTGTGCGTCTCGAAGATATTGAAGCCGAGCTGCAAAGACAAGCTTTGGCTGGTGCAGCAGCAGCTGCTAGGCACGAAACCGGTCGTTTCCATGGAGATGATATGGATCCCCGCAAAGTGATGAGTCTATCTGAGGTCGAGTCTGCGATCCGAGCTACTGGCGGTCGTGTACCCGGAGCTCCAGAGGCATTCCCTCTTGTAGGGCAAATGGCAGCCATCAACCAAATGCAGCAAGCTCAACAGCAACAGCAGCTTCTTCAAGAGCAAGCCTTGCGTGGATTGAGTATCATGGACTCGGAGCGTTTGCAGATGATGGCCCTGAGACAGCAGGAACTTGCAGAGCAGATGGCTGCCGAGCAAGCCGCAAAGCAGCAACGTCGTCAACAAGATCAACGCAAGGTATAGCATTTGGAAAAGATAGTGGTGGCAGTAATGAAGATACCAATAATGCATCGATCTTTCTAGTCTCAGTACAATGGCCTTATGACTCAGCAAGACAAGGATTTCATCAACCGCATCCAGTTGTCACAACTGGCATCGAGTGATCCGTACTCGGATGATTTCTACTATCAAGTCTACTCTTCTATCCGCCAACGTGCAGGTTTGCCCACCTGGTCGGCCTCCGGTAACTCATCCGAGAACACCGGCCGAGGAGGCCGCAACCGCAAAGAGGATGGTATGCAGCGTTTGCACCAGCAGCTGCAACGTGTGCTGAACAATGCAAAGAAACATCCACGTCAGACGCAAGGTATGCTAGAGTTGAAATTTGAGAAAGAAATCAGGATGAAATTGACCGGTTTCAAAAATCTCGCTAGTCTCGCTGGAAGGTGCTCTTGGCAAGATCACTTCGTTGACAGTACGCAATCCTCGTCAGGTTCTCCAAGTATCTGAAAAGAGACCGAGTGCAACAGCTTCTGCACAGGAGAGCGACCAAAAAACTACCTCTGGCGTAAGTACAATAGCTAAAATTATTTCTTGATTTTTTACTCAACAACTTCATCAGACCGGCAAAGCCAATACTCCCCCGGTGTACGATAGAAGACGTGTTCTCAAGATCGTCGAGAACATTTACTTGATCGTATTGGACTTGGAGCAGATGCGTCGGCAGGGTCCACCTAGGGCAAAGCCTAACCAGGAAGAAGAGCACGAGGAAGAGCTTGCACAGTGGAACGAGACGTATGCTGAAAAGGTGAAAAGCTTTGGGAATCGTTGAGATTGGATGACCATGCAGAGGGAAGGTATGCTATCAAGGAACACATGAGAAATCATAAATGCACTTGAAATCTTATGTCATTTTTCTTTCAGCGCATCGTTGATTATCTCCATCTTGTCTGTAGCTAAAGGCAAGAAACTGATACCACGTATCTTGCGCCATCTCAGCAGTGATCAGAGTCTGACGCTGGTAACTTTGATCATTTCCAACTTTTCTCAACTGCAAGTTTGCCAAAACGTCATTTATCCTGGAACGATGGTAGCAAACGCTGAAGAAGCAGCTCGGCAAAAGTTCGTCACTTTTGATGATGTCGAGCTTTTCATCAACACTGCTGCTCCTTCACTTCTTGCAATCATTTCTGAAGCTCCTCTGCGAGTTATCAACGGCTTGACCAAACTGTTCATGGAAAAGAATAACATTGTATCCATTGCCAGAACAAAGGTGAAGCACAGTCCCTTGACGATCGACCTTTAGTGATACTAATGTTTTGTTGCCTAGCCTGGACTTGCATTCCTGACTATGCTGCTTTCTCGTGCTGAAAGTCTAAAGCAAGGTGGAGGAACTTTGACAGGTCTTCCGACTCCATCTGCAGAAGATTTGGCAGAGTGGCAGCAAGAATACACGGCATTATTCAGTTCTCTACAAGGAAACTATGCATCCATATTCCCGTCCTTGTATTATCTTGTTCCTATCCAGCCGACGATCACCATGGCACAAATAGCATTGACGATCGACGATATGTATGTTTGGCAGTTTTTGGCTGCACTAGCCATAGGTGCTTCCATGGATCAACAACAAATATTGGTGACAGAAGTCAGGCAAGTATTGGAGATGCAATTTCTGTTTTGTAACAAGCGTGCTCATGCAAATCAATACAGGGATCGTGTCATGGAAAATATTGTGCTGGCACACAGCAACCGACTCCCAGCTGCTCAAGTCACCCATAAAATCTCCAATGTCAACTTATTCTTACACGCACTCGGACTTGATTCCTCGCAAGTTGCTATCCCACGGTGAAATGAAAACTTCTCCTCTCAAATTTCTATTTTCTCTCTCTCTCTTTCTCTTCATCCTTGCTCTAGCCAACTCATTTAATCAATCTGCTTTAATCAGACTCTTTTTCATTTGTACTTGAGTATGAGTCTAAACAAACAAATAACAACTATGCTAGAACTTTGTATAAATGTAGAATGGAGGATGTGGTATCATATATACTGCTCTCGTCGGTATTGAGTTGTCTAGGTTATTATGCAATTCTTGTCTTTCTTATCTTCGAGTGACAGCAGAGTCGCAAGCCGTACTTGTTCATCTTCTGTGAGTCCCTGTGTTCATACTTTTGATCAGTAACTCGATCTCTCGATACAGAACATTCAATGAAAGAACTTACTGTTCGTTGCGCCTTTTGTTGCAACGACGCTAATTCCTGTTTACGCTGATTTGATGCCTGCAGTCGACTAAGCCGTTGCCTTTTAGGAAAATTACGTAAGTTCTCTTTCCAAACTAGTTCCGACATTCTGCTAAGATATATGCTTTACCTCTCCATTTCAGCTCGAGATATATTCTGCTGCTGTTTGCCGCCTTTAAATCCATTCTTGACTGACTGTGCAAAACCAGTAGTTTTCGATGAGGATTGTTGGAGCCGGGTATTTGTACTTGCAGTTTGTTTCTTTGCACATTGGTGGTCTACAGGTAATCGATGTTTTACACAAAATGCCTGCCGACAATCCTGACATTGCATAGGTACTAGAAGTTTCGCTTTGCACCCTCGTTGATGGCAGATATTGGAAGGTTTCTCGGCATCAACGCAATTGTTCTGTATATGGCGATTGACCTACACACAGTGACCAGCGCATTAATTAGTTACTAAGCAACACCACGCATTGGTTCCGAGTATACTGATATTTTACCCGTATATTTGGATCTTCATTTCTAGGCCCCGGTACTGGCTTTTCACAAATAGGGCATGTAGGCACTCTATCACATTGTTAACCTCCTTGCGCCGTAAAGCATATGTGTGCGTAACAACTTACCGTACATCGAGATCCGGATCGTTTAGACTAGGACATTTGTGATCTTCAAGTTTGAAATGTTCTTGGCTGGCCAAGCATCGGTTAGATCTATGTCGATGTCTGCTCAATTCACAGTAGCTTGCCAGAATATCTTTTTGCAGTGGTAGCATGTGTAAGGCAGGAAATCTAATTGCGCCAATGCTGGTCAGGATTGCGTCAGCCTGTGGGGCGTACGAGTGCTTACCGAGCTGTTTGCAACTGTCAAAAGTACAATGTTTACCAAGATCAGGAAACTCCATAGAGAGGGTAGTGAGAAAAATGGATGTATTACGAAAAGGATAGAGTTTCTGAACAATGGAAATTCAGCAAGGTTACCATTTCAGGTACGGTTGCACAGGGACTCGTCATGCCAATTGAATTTGTCACCGCTTCATGGAAAAAGGTGAGGAGTCATTTCGTATTATTCTAGCCTATGTATGTCTCTTGTCTTACGATAGCCTTGCAGCGACTTTTCCCGGACATTCCCTGTCACAATAGTATTTAGATACATATTTCATGCATCTAATGAAGCTCGAATTAGGTAAAACAAACATGTCATCCGGATGCAGCTAGATGTAAATGAATATTTACGGTTTATATGAGCGGTAACAGCACTATGTAGTGTTTAATATTTAATAAATATTAACTTTTAACGATATATTATATTTTATCCGGAATTAAAGGATATCAAGCTGTCTAGCCTGCTACGCAAGAAGTTCCTGCTTCCTCCGCTGTCAGACGATCGACTGCTCAGACCACCAGTGCTCGCTGTACTACTGGTAGATGTAATTGTGCTGATTGCCGTGGTGGTGCTTATTGTACTGGTATCATTTACGGCGTCTGCTACTGCACTGTTATTACTATTGTTGCCGGATGAGGTGGAGGACATATTCGCTGATGATCGTTGAGCAGCAGCGTTGTTGTTGCTATTCTTTTCCATTTCCTTTGTTGTTTTTGCACCCATTTCTCGCAGGTATTTTGCAATACTCTTGAGCCCTCCTTGTTTTGCAAGGTCAAGCGGCGTGGGCACTTGCTTGCTGACATATGGATTCGGGTATACCCCAAGTTCTCCAACCATTTTAGCAACAACTTTACTTCGTTGATGTCGCACTGCATAGTGCAGAGGTGTTTCGCCCTTGTTGTCCCGCGGGTCACTTTTGGCTCGGCATTCTCGAATAAACAGTGTCACAAAACGAGTCTTGCCCAACTTGCATGCATAGTGAAGCGGGGTTGCTCCTAAAAAGGCGAAAAATCGGATGTTCGAGATTAGTTCTCTTTGTCTTAGGGATAGTGTCATAATCACATGAAGCACTAGTAGGCTTCTTCGTACCTGCCACATCAACTATATCAAGTAATGCGTTATTGGAGACTTGCAACAGGTAAAGCACCACATCAGCTGCATCGGCTTTGATGGCCGCGTGCAGCGCTGTCTCCTGGCAAGGACCACGTTGATACAAGTCTGCTTGTGCTCGCTCCAACAATAGACGGACGCCGTTTATGTAGCCAAGGCTTGCTGCCAAAACCAAAGGAGTAACACGGTCGTCGTTTACTGGTGACAAAGTAACTGCGTTCGGGTTGGCCCCGGCTTCAATAACGCGTGCAACAGCTTTGGTGTTCTTGATAGCAATTAGGGCATGTAATAGACCATAACCTTCTTTCACGCTCTTGAGAGAAGGCGAGTTTTTGGCCACATTAGGCTGACCACCACGCCGTAAATAATTTCTGTTATCAAATTGTATCAGCAAGGATAGTAGTTCCACAGGCAGTCTACCAAGTGGCATTTCACCTGATAAGGGTATCCACTTCGTTCTTTTGGTTCTTTCCCCGGGCAATCGAGTCCCAAAAACCTTCACCGCATGCGAATGTTAATTCTTGTATTCGAGTTGATGGATTGACTGGTCCTGAGTCACTCGTTGATGCTGCAGACATTCCTTGTCCGGCGTCCTGCTTTTTCGATATATTTTCTGCAGTTTCTCCGGAAGCGTTGTTGGGCGAGGACGGCCTGGTTGTCACTGTTGACTCAGGTAGTGGAGAAAGCGGAGAAGGTGGGGCGGGTGGTGTAGAGGTAGGCGGTGGTGGTGGGTGAGCATTCGAAGGGTCTACAACAATCGTTGCCTTTTCTGCCAATGCCAACACGGATATTAAATCAAACTGATCGTCGACTAAGTCGCTTATGAAACTGCGCATGCTTCTTGTTGTACTTCCTTCGTCTCCGTCAAGGCTATCCATTCCACCAAAGGACGAGGATCCGAGACTGTTTCGAGAAGTTCCGAGAGATACAGAAGACAAAGATGATGAGCCGCAAGACGATAAGCTGCTATCGCGATTTGTACTAAAAGGCATAGGACGAATGCTGCTGTCTCTGCCACGCGGTGCCGGGATAATGAGATTTTCGTCAAAAATCGACAAACGCCGAATTTGTGCATGAGCCCTCTCGAGTTTCGACTTGTAAAACTGCATCTCACGCACAGCCTTGTGATATCGTAAGGTTTGGCTATCAAGGCGTTGCTGCATGACATGTCCCGTTGCTTCAAGGATATCAATCTTGTCTATCAAGTCTTCTTGTTTGCTGCTCCATGCTGTTACCAAGGCGTCGATGGCTTTTCGTATACGTAGCTGCAATGTCTGCTGCTCAATTTCTCGGACAAGTCGCTGAAGCTCGAGAAAAGTTGCTGTCGTGTTATCCATATTCGTCAAGTCTCTGCGTCTAGGAGATGTCGGGTGTTGGGTGATATCTTCTTGAACATGACGTTCGATTTCAGAGTTGCTGTTCATGGCGTGCGGTAAAAAGGAGTAGTAAAGAAGCAAAGAAATTCCCAACAAGCTCATTGTTAAACCCATCCTTTTTAAAAAAAATATGTATGGCTCACTCCGGAGCAACAAGGAGGATAAAATAAAAATGTCATGACCTGACATGGCATGGTTACAAGGTATTTTAGATAAAAGGACTGTCTCAAATCCAGCAATCATACAGTAACAAGGTTGATCGGCCAGTCAATGAAAACGCGTCTGTTGCTAGGGGTGTGAGAGTCTGACCGCCTTTGGGCAACTTTCCTTTCTGTGCCACTGCAGCACACAATCAACTCTAAATACAATGTTTCCAGACCATCTGATTACGAACTCTTTATGTTTTTTTTCTCTGACGCATACCATTTAGAATCGTAAATGTTAGTACGGCTTGACGCCACCGACAAGGGGAGCGACATTGCCGCAATTTGCAAGTAAAATCCAATCAACCTTTTTAGTCTCTCTTTAGTCTCTCTAAGTAATAGGAACAGAGGCTGTCAACTGCTTATTATGCTTTGGCGTATCTTTTTTCTCCTTTACATTTCCGCCTTATTCAGAAATTTTTTCCATTCTTCAGGTACCATGCATCAAGAGTTATTTGGTTAGTTTATCGTTATTCACGCGTTTACACTAGACAACCTGCACCTTAAAACACTCTGTAGTACCATCATCCTTGGTAATGAGTGATACTTTACGTATTTTATACCATATTTGTTGTGCTGCAGGTAGTACCAGCATTTCCTAGCCTAACGTTATGTTTGGGAGCATCCACCAGTAGCTTGGAAAATGGAACCAGGCCCCGTATCCGGCTGATCAGTTCTAGTGAATTAAGGCTGCAGCGCCATTGTTGATACATTTGTGCGTATTCTGGATTTCGCCTTTTGCGTGCACATGCTTCTGGTCGCCTCCTCATTTTTCATAGACAATGCATAAATAAAGTGTGGAACGGTATCAATGAAAAGTATAAGCAGTTATTGCTATGCATGAATCAGTTTGATCGTGACAATGGCAAACACAAGCGCTGCTTTGAGAGACGTGATCTATTTATGTTGAAATGTATTCCACGAATTTACATTAATAAAAAATGTGAGTATTTTTCCTTCAATTTTGCTCTCTAGTAAAAAGATAATACGTTTGTCGCCATGCTTGGTTTACATTTTTGGTGCTCCCTTTTTGCACAACGTGATAGGAGAGCGTACAGGCTGTTTCCACTTCGGAATGGCGCTATCTACAATGAAGTTTGCGGTATATCTGGTAGCAACTTCGCGTATCTTTGGAAAATTCGAGTTTTATGTCTCGTACAGAATACAATATGCATAGTTGCTCAACGACTTTGCCCTTTAGATTCATTATTTTATCGCGCTTGAAAGAAGGTAACGTTTCGAGTGAAAGAATACTCGATTTAAAGAATATTTCGATTTAGGGAATCATTCTCTGGACTCCTGGCCTTGTCGATTGCCGCCAAATCATATACTTTCAGGTCGTTGGTTCCGGAGCCTCCTCGTCGATTCCTTCAGACTGTTACTGTGGGGCGGAGGCCCTATTAAGCTGAGATGATTCTTAAATCGAGCGGCCACTGTATACGCCATCTACCCGTTTCCTGCTGCTTTTTTCCACCATCGCTTTTTCGCCTCCGTAAATGTTTACAACGTATTAGAAACATGAAGGTAGGTGTAAACGCGAACAGGCGCATTCTGTGCAGTGCAGGTCACTAACAGCATGCTGTAAATTATATAAGCGAAACTCTGAAGAATCGAGCGACCCCTTGATCACTAAGGAGGCAGATTCGTACTGGAGTGCTATAACGACTTACCGTTGTTTGATGTTTACGAAAACTTAAGTATGGAAAACGAGAAGCGGACGAGAATATGCTTCCAAGTATGTGATGGGCACCCTGCGCCGATGCGGGCTATAGTTAGAGGTGGGCTATGACGCCTTCAACGAAACGAAGAATACATATCTAAGATTATATCTGGTAGATACTGACACGAGTCGACGTTCTGATTACTGGAGAGGACTGCAAGTTGCCGAGGCGGAAAAGGACAATGATGTGCTAGGCGACGAGGTCCTGTGCCGGCAACCCTGTGGCAAATTTTTAAGGCGAGAAAAGAGAATCTTCAAAAATTTTAGCTAATAAATATCTAGGCAAAGGTGACCGAACTTAACGATGACTCCAGTCCCGTTTCAAGTTCCCCTAGCACAACCTCCAGCGAGTCAAAAGGGAAAAAGGTAAGAGTTTTCATGCTGTCATAAAGAGTATTGCTGTTGAGGTTGTCTAGCGCAAGGCAATGGTCAATGCAATCTCCAATTTCCTGGACAAGTTCTCTGCACAAAACGATGATGTTGGCGATGACTGGATCTCTCGGGATATCAACTTTACGCAACTTCGTGGCAGATATGTATTAAAAGCAGCCGAGAGATTTTCAAGCAACATGATGGTATCCCACTCCGGTGGAGAATGCCGGGTCTTAATAGGGCCTCCGCCCCACAGTAACAGTCTGAAGGAATCGACGAGGAGGCTCCGGAACCAACGACCACCACCCGTCGCAGGCAGCGGGCAGTACCGACGGAAGCCGCTCAAGAGGACGACGAACGATATCTTCGTGATCTTGAGGATATCCACTAGCGCTTAGAACGGTTAACAACTGCAAACGTGGAGGCATTGAGCTCAAACACAACGCAATATACCTAATGCTGGAAATAGGGCGTCTTATAC
>KK100167.1:132095-199241 GCA_000611695.1 Rhizomucor miehei CAU432 | reverse complement strand
TACTACCGGCAAAGCATCCAAAAGCGTGTTAATCTCCAATGGTTTTCCATCCAAGTGAAGGCTGATATCTGTTAGCCGAGGGAACCTTGAAAGTGTGCTGAGCATTCCGTCTTGTGTTGTTACATATGCATCCAAGATCGTGATATGTGGATTCAACAGGTCCGCAACATTGTGCAAGCCGGCAATTTCATTAAAATTCATAGCAAGTTCCAATCTGTCAAACGATGCAAGTAACACATCCAGTCTCAGTGTCATGGATATGCCACTTATTGACAATCCTAAAATTTTTACATGTTTGAAAGCCAAAACGAAATTCCGTACTGCATCTGCAAATGCTTCAATATCGCGTGTCGGCCATGCTTCGCACGAAAAATCCAAATGTGTGATTCTTGGAAACATCCAAGAAAGCACTTCTAGCCCAACGAGAATCTTTTGCAGCTCCAGAAACGACGAGTGTTTTCAGCTTGCTAAAGTTGATTCTTCGCGCGACAGCATCCATAAATCGTGCCAATTGAACGTAGAACAGTTCCAATTATTCGAGATTCGGCGAAGCCTGCTGGATAACTTTCAAGCGTGCGATGGAAATAGTATGTATCTTGAACCATCCTGCAAGGATGGAATCAGCGATAAATGTGTTAGGTGCCTTGTTTTGAAAGAAAAGATGCGAGCTCGGATGGTCGCCTCCAGACCTCCAAAGCGCCATGCTCCAGTGTCAGTAACGTAACCTGCTTTCCCAATTTTTCCACAACATCGTACGCTGTTTCTGGATTAGAAACAGGTGGCAGAGACTTCAGATTTCTGCAAGCTCGTATCTCATCAGGGACGGTCAGGTGCTTCCACAGTTTGCGGTTGAAATCCATTTCGACCTGAGGTTTTTGGCCTTACGGTAAGCATTCATCATCCAAGATTATGCGGTATCTTCCTCACTCATCTTGAAACTCAGGGTTCTTCACCCCTGTGTAAGCTAATAAGTAGTAGAAAAAGGAGCTTTTATACGCAAGGTACTCACTCAAGAACGTTTTGCGCTGCCTGGAACATTCTTTGGCGCTCATCTTACCCGCGGTTTCGCAAGCAAGTGACGCCTGTTTAAGAAAATCTCTGAACCTAGTCTGTGCTAACAACTTTTATTTCTAGCGCAAAAACTGGTAGTGAATTAGCATTAAATAGTGTCCTTATATAGCGTCAAAATGTTCTACAAATACCGTAATATCTTATCCAACTGCCTGACTGAGTATATAGCTTTGTTGGGAAGATATCAAAGGATATCGTAGAAGCAATAGTTTTTATATATAAAAAGAAAGTGGTGGACTTTATTTTGCCTTGACAATGAAAGCTAAGGATGAATTTGTCGACTTTTTTATTGTTGCTCAAAAACAGTACATGCTAGGTGGAACGCTGAAAATGATAAATATATAGGATGTTAAGTAAGTTATGGTTTCAATTCAGTGTCGTTTTCGAGAGAAAGGCGAACTAGCGAAACAGCTATTAGGTCAGTAAATGGTGGAGAAATAGATTTCAATATGGATACTCACGGTAAAAATTGACCAAGACAGCAAGGATGAGAAGGATTGTAAGCACAACCGGACCGTACTTGTCAGAGTACTCACCAGTGTCACCACGTAGAACACGGTCGGATCGTTTGTGATAATTGTACAGTGCATAAATCATGACACCCATCGATAAAGGTGTAAAAACGTAGGCGGAAAGCCGACCCACACTGTCGGAAAAATTCAACAGACCGATCGACAAACCTCCCAGCAACAGAGTAAATCGTAGCCATGAAAGGAACGTACGCTCGTTGGCAAAGAATGTCTTTACAGGTGGCGCTTTGGTCATGATGTTTGCACGGCTAGGTCTTGCCGACGAAGCCACGGCGGTAGGAATCGATTCTGACTGACGTCGTCGTCGAAAGATGTTCTTGTTTCCAAACAGCGAAGCAAGACCTCGTGGGGATAACTGCTTGAAGAAACCATTTCCCTTAGTTAGTGGATCCATCGCCTCCCGATCCGTAGGTGCAATGAGAGGAGTGGTCTCGTCGTTTTGTATGCCGATTTGCAAATGGTCTTGGTCGCTGTGACCTGAAGCTGAACTGCTGTTGGGACCTTCCAAAGGCCGTGAGACACCAAACTGCTTGACTGGAGGTTTGCGAATATCAATATCCATCTGTGGAAGCCAGAAAGGTAAAACATTAATCCTATCCTCCAACAAGGTGGCACAACCGTGGATGAACTTGGAAAATTTGGGTACTGACTCGACAAGATGCGAGTTGACGAGCTCTACAACCCACTGTGGTGGTTCTTGGCCAACATGTGTCTGCAACTTGACTTCGAGAATAGCATAAGGGAACCGGCAGATATCTTCATCTGGCAACTGCCTGAAAGGATAGTCCACACCGATATCCATGCGACGCCAGTTCTCACCAGATCGCTTCCGTCCAAAGTTGTCTTCTCGAATTAAGGACAGTTCAGTATCCAGACTGATGCGAACACGAGCATCTCCAGGTAGCTGGAATGCAGTGCGGTTGTAGAACGTACGCATCATTGGATGCAATCGCTTCGCCAATACTGTGTATTGGACCTCCTGGGCCAGTTGCTCCATATCTTGAATCTCCTTTTCAGACATTTTTCCTTGCTCACGCCATTTTGAAACGAGTTGATCTGTGGTATATTCGCCGCGTAAGAAAGCATTGAGGTATTTTTCCTTGATAGGGAATCGAGCCTTAACCGACTTTTCGCCCGTCCAGTCTTCGCGATGTGTCTTTCGCTCCACAAAGATGGTGTTCGAGTCCATGCCACCATACCATCGCATACGGATGGCTTCAGCACCTTCTGCTTTCTCGAGACGACCCATGTACAGTTCAAAATCGTCGTTATCATAGTAAATACTTGAGATGGCAGAGTCCTCGGGCTCGAACTCTTTGTTCGGGTTAAAGACGAGCACAGGCAAGTGCTTTAGAATAATCAACTTGAGCTCTGTGATATTGTCGGGATGCACCCTGTTTTTTCCCAAATATACAAAGATTAGAACAAGCACAAGATCATTGTAGTTATCAGTCAGCTAACACTCACCAATACTTTGTCGTATTTCGGACAAAAGCAGATTGCTTGCCTCCAGCTGCTGAGTCGCCTCTGCGCTCTTTACCTCGTGTTCGGACTCGGTCATACAGTGAAGAGATACGGACGATGAGCGCGTCATAATTTTCCTTGTAAAATGGTTTGGCGTTCAATCTTGCACTAAACATGGGCTTCAACTTCCAACCAGTAACTTTCTACAATGTGCTTGATGTTTAGACAAATTATTTTTTCCCTTAATACATCATGTCCTTACATCATGTTTCTTGATGATTTTCAGAAATCCAGTATAGTTTAGACGGGTAAACTTTGCCAAGTCATGAACATCAGCAATGATATGTCCGAGCTCCAGCTCTGATGCTGTAAACTCATCCTCTTCGGGGCTTTCCTTGTTGCAGAGCAGCTGCACTTCCCGTGCCTCAGTCTCTATCCGATGATTTATCTCGCCGAGCTTCACTCGCTCAAAGTTGTACACCTTATCAAGCTCCTTCTCCAAATATTCAACAAACTGGGACTCATTTTCTTCGTCCCATTCCTCATTTTTGCCCCGAGTATTGCGTTTTAGATACGCCTTGAGATCGTCGTATGCTACACAGTCCCCAGCATTAGAATGAGCTTGATCTCCCACTTTGGTACCCAAAACGTGTGTACCAAGATAATATTGCGTCCACTCTGGATACAGGGACGTTCTAAGCGTGTGCCCGAACTTCATGAGAGCAAATCAGAAAGAAAAGAAAAGGTAAAGTAAAAACTACCTTCAAGGGCGGCGGCGCATGAATTTCACCTTCTGTTCTGGGCACGTGTTGTGCAGAGGCTGTTGCCAATGGCCTCTCCTCGTTACACAATAACGGCGCCCAAAGCGCAGGGCGTCGTACCTCTTGTCTTGAAATATGTCAAAAGGGCAAAATAAGCCCTTAGAAACACCAAGTGATCCCAACTTGTTTTGAAAGATTCTATATTACTTTCTCCAGGTTTGCTCACAGGCTACTGTAGCCTAAAATCAAGGGTATTTTGTGAGCATTCTCTGTGCAATATAATAGGTCTTCTTATGAGCTCTTTGCAAAGTTCAAAGATGCGATCAATGTTGAGGCTTGTGCGATGCTGTTGAGTGTTGTGCAATGACCATAATTCGGCATCTGCACCGAACTGCAGGAAAAAGTCTAAGCTTTAGTCATAATATCACACATACCATGTATCCATGAGAAGAAGATGTAAACTTAAAGTACTCGCGCAACACATAGCAAAGTACAAAGCATTCACCATATTTCTGTTACGCTGGTTATGGTTCTCTGCTCCTTAACGCGGAATTTGGCCCAAATGAGGCAAATTTACCCAATGCGTACCGATAGTGCGGCATGTACAGTTGAAAAACGAAGAGAAAAAACTTCATCCTGCAAATGCTAATCTTTTTGTCGCTTTATGTCGTGCAATATTCCCAAGAAATTCCAAGTTTCAGATTCCAAGTTTTGTTGTTGTGGAAACGACCAACGATCCATTGCTATATCAAGTGCATTTATGAACTGTTGCAAAGTGAAGCTGATACAAGTTCCGCTATACCAATGACAAATACAAGCACGAGGCAATCCTTGATGAGAGATGAAATAATTAACCAATATCGTAACGTGACGTTTGCGGTATCCGCGACTTGAGGTGGCAGGTATTGCATGAGTCCAGCCAGCAAGGACCCGCCACTAGCATCACCCTATATTTCATTCCATTCCGAAGTCAAGAATCTACATCACAACCCTGAAAATAAGTAAATATATTCTTGCTTTACCTGTTGGTACATGCTACGTGCGGAATGTAGCAGTAATTCGAGAATGATGAAATACCAAAATAAAGGCTATCGACTGAATTAAGTTTCCTTATTCGATCATTTTGTTTCATAGTGATTACTTACAAATTGGATAGCTGGGTAATCAGAGTGTGCAGGGTCTGTAGTTAAAAGACTTGCAAACCGTTCTGTGCCTCCTTTCCGCCATTCTGTGTACACTGCATAGATCCCCAACCAAATCATGCTGACAAAATGCAGCAGGTTCCAGTATTTGCTGGATGTATCTGGTACTCTATCTAATGGTTGCTGCTGCTGTTGCATATTGGCAAATATGGCTGGATTGAAAGGAAATTGTCCATTGCTGAATAAGTCGTTTAGAGTGGGAAGGTTGGGTGGACCGGCTGGAGCTGCTCCTCCTCCCCCAAACATATTGTCAATAGCTGGTAACGTAGCATCAGATGATGCTGCAAAGGGTGCACCGAGATCCTCGCTTGGATCAGAATCCAATGGCCTTATACTCCTTCGTGACCTTAAAGTCTCGGTCGAAGTGCTAGGAGCTGCAAAGACTGCAGGCGACGGCGAAGGGGACCGTCGCTGAGGCGTTTCCGAACGTGCCAAAGACGATGCTGAGGTCGACGGCGACGGTGTTGGAGACGCACGGTGCGCTGCAATCCCAAAAGTTTAGCTCGTCTTGTCTCGTAGATCTTGATGGCTCAACTTACGAAATGCTGTTCCGGTAATTTTGTTGAGTCTGTTTTCTGCCGAATTGAGAATACGTTGTTGGCGCTTTTGCCGACGACGTTCAAGTTTCTCCTGTTCAGTGAGTTCTGGCATCGGTCCTTTATGAAAAAGTCAAGTCGCCGTTGTATAGGTTTGTGTGTGGAGATCGCGTCGTCCTTTTTTCCAACAGGTTGGTCAGAGCCCCTAAAGCCCCGCCCGCGATTTCTTTTCACCACGTGAGTGAAGAGGACATCGCACTGTCCTGTCGACCCAATTTTCCCTATAGGCTTAAGAACTCATGACAAGGGTTATAGCCAGCAATGGATTGTATGCGCATGATCTATCACTTATTGATGCTTGTACACATTTACAAGCAACTGCGTATACTTTTGGTTATGATACTTCAAAACAGATCAATGATAATGATAATGTAAAGTGACAGCCGAGACGCTTTTCGAAATATTGAGATTGCAATATGTTACGATATATCTACGGATCTTGGTACAGTATGTGCATGATTGTAATGCATATATTGCAAAACTCTACACTACTTTCAGCTACTGGCTTACCTGAATTAGCAGGACGACCTTTTTGACGCAGAATAATGTTGCTACTCCTGGTCTCCCCTTGAGAATGTACAAGGCCACGTGCTGTTTCCGATATAGCACTGCAAATGATCTTCTTGGTTCAAAGCATGAGTTTGTTAATATCGTTTATAGTTATGCTAACTCACGCAGACAAGCCTCTGTTAGGTACATTAAAGCGATTTACAAATTATCCATGTGTATTATTAGCAGTTTATTACATTTACTTGCAGTATCTATTGACATAGAATTTTACGAGACGACCTTGCAGTGATCGGTACCTCCAGAACGAGTAAACCGATGACGGCTCAATAGACGAATTGAGCAATGTTTCTCTTTCTCGGATGGCAATTTTCCGTCCCGCGCGCTGAGCTTTGTGAGTTCAAACACAAAGAGCCCGCCTCTTTCCTTCTTTTCTCTTCTTCCTAGCTTCGCAACAACCATTCCACTCCATGGAAGATGCGGAATCTTCCCTCGCGCTAGCGTCGCAGCTCGCCGACAAGGGTCAAATAAAGGTAACTCTTTGGACAGCGGCATCGTCGAAATCCCAGCTGCTGGATGAGGCTTGACGATCCGAGGAGGGCTAAACTATGCTTCTTGATCGACAGGATGCATACATGACCTACTTGTCTACAGCTCAAAAGTCGCTTCAATTGCTCTATGACATAAAATTTGTCCATTCTTGTAGGGTTTCTTTGGTTTCTGATAGGCAGTAAAGTACTCAAATGTCTCACGCTCGTTTATCAGCGATTATATCCCAGCCAAAGCAGTATAGCGCACTGATCTCCGCCATGAGAACATGCCTGACGCATATCGAAAGTATCATTGAGACGCATTCTCCAGCAGCGAAACCTCGATTACCGAGTGTTGTCTCGGAAGAACGCCCATCATCGACAACTTCATCCTCGTCAACAGTTTCTAAAGCTCCTCCTCCGCCTTTACCGCCGAAACCTTCTAGAATACACAAACCGAATCTTCCACCTAAACCATCCAGAGCAGCTTTGTCACGGCCATCTTCACCAACCAAAGAGCAGCTTTCCTCGGAATTTCCTAGCATTCAAGGTACAATTAATTTAGTGGGAAATTTCGGGTTTATGCTTACACGTGTTTTATTTTTGGGTAGTCAATAACAACCTATTATCCGATAAAAAGCAGCAGCAGCAACAAGAAGAAGGGGCAACTGTACCATCACCTGCACCCCGCACGCAATGGCCCCACACTCAACTGCAGCCAAATGAGACATCTCGGCCACTAAGTGCACCGCAACAAGCACCGTATTCAGCTACTCTCAGCCATTCTCGTCCATACTCTGAAGCGCAGCAAGTGCCCAGCGAGAGGGAAAAAGACCCAATAGGTACCAGAATTGTAGCAGAAGGCGAAGTAGATCCTACGCATCTGGTGCCCGCTCAGACAAATGCTGGAGACAGTCTTAGTCCACCTTCGACAGCGGTGATGAATACGGACCATGTACCATTTATACCAGCGCCACCACTCTTGACAACTCATCGTGTATTGCAGGCGAGACTAGACGAGTTGGAAGACAGGCTGAAAGAGTATCGAACACTCAAAATCCGAGCAGCCCAAGGCGAGGACGTGGATGGCATGAGCGAGGACGATATCAACCAAATAATTCTGCAATATACGGCACTTACAGCGGAAGTTAAACAGACACTGAACCGCGTGCGAACACTTTACATGAGCGCGGCGACCATCCCAACCGTTCTTCAGTTCCAAGCACACCTGATTGCTTACCAAATCACCCTTATCGAGTCATCCATCTTTAAAGCTATACCACCACAAGCGCTTTTGGAGCATTCCGCAAAGCACCCTCATCCACGTATTGTTGCATCTACCGATTTCTTCAACTACATCACTCGTGTCATAGAACATGGAATTCTCCTTCCACAGGAAGCAGCCACGCGAGCGCAGCACGTGAACCACTGGATTAAAGTCGCATCAAAGTGCTTGGACCTCAACAATTACCAAACGCTTAAAGCCATTGTTTCGGCGTTAGGGACACCGCCTGTGCAACGGTTGCGACGAACATGGGCATATATTCCCAAAAAGAGTTTGACAAAACTCGAAGCGTTGAGCGAACTCATGAGCGAGGCGAACAATTATGGAAAATATCGCGAACACATGGGAATGGTCAGCTCTTCCGTCATCAACGGCAAAAGCGTGGTTACCATAAGGGCAGAGCATTACACCAGGCCGACCGTGCCATTTTTGGGAACGTTTATACACGACATGACGTATCTCGTTGCAGCTGCCAAGAGCAGTGGGCATCAGCCTACTGAAGACCCTCGAGTGCGTGAAGTGCTGCAGTCCATGGAACGGTTTCAAAATGGCCCGCGTTATTCTCCTGTGCCACCGGTCACGTTCCTCAAAGCTTCACAGAAACACCATATACGTCCCGCCATTTCAAGTGCGTTACACCGGAGCGCTTCAGGCATTGGACGGTTTAGCGGCGGCATGTTCTTCTCCAATGACGATGAAAGCGTCAAGGAGAGCATGGACGATGAAGATAATCTCGAGGAGCAGCAACAGATGATCACGCAGTATATTCTTATGCGTTCATGGGTGAACCAAAACACGGTAGACGAGCTAAGCATGCTACGGGAGCCGCCTCGTCAGACAAAATCGACATACAATCAACATAGAAGCACGAGTGGCAGCAACTATCACACTAGCTCCATCATGAGCAACTCGAGCTCGATGATGCGTTTCAGCACGGGCAGTGTTTCCATGAGCACGCTTAGCAGCAACACGGCTGGAGGTTCAGACAGTCGTCCGGCTAGCACGGAAGAAAGCCGAAGCAGTGAAGACACGGACAGTCCTAAAGGGACTGGACTCTGGCCATTCCGTCGCAGCATGGATAGCCACCGGCCAAGCCTCGAACTTTCCATGACGACAACAGTAACTTCTAATGGAAGCGAAATGGAGGGCGAACCCACTAAAACTCCAATCGCCGCTACTGCCCCACATATACCTCCGCGCCCGCCGAACCGTCCTGCACGACTGCAACAACAAAACAACGAGCAAGAGTTTAAGAGTGCACTCGCACAAAAGATTCAAGAACAAGTTGCAGCGCGACATTCTTGATCGACCCTCACTCTTTGTCACAATTTTCTTTGTATACACATCCAACCACCACTACCACCGCACACATACAATACACATTTTTTCCTGTAAACAGTTTTCTTCTTTCTTTCTTCCTTCCTTACATCTCTCCCCACAACTTTCTTCCCACACAAATGTCTTTACCACACAAAGAAAAAGGATAAACAACAGACGACAAAAATATCCAGCCCTGACGTCGATCTGTTTACATGTTAACGAAAAGATCTAAACCTGATTTCGTAGAGTGTTGGCGCCCGCACCCACGACTACTAAAAATAAAAAGGAGTCAACAGAGTGACAGAAGGAGTGAGAAATGACTTGCTAAAAGATATAAAAAGGGAGGTTCTCAAAGGCAAGAGAAAGGGAGCAACTCATCCCTCTCTCAAGTCAATTTATACATCTCTAGCCCTCTCTTCCTCTCAAGTTCATTGCATAAAAAAACAGCATGAAGACCTTTACTGTCATTGCAATCTTCGCTGCCGCACTTGTCGCTACTACTCTTCCAGTTGCCAATGCTCAACAGCAAGGAGGACAACAGCAACAGCAAACAGGACCTGTATCCATTACATCTCCTCTACAGGGCACCCAATGGCAAGCTGGTCAACAACAGACAGTAAGTTGGCAGAACCCTCAAGAAGGTGTCTCTCAACTCCAAATCAATTTGATGCAAGGCGACCCCAATGCCCTGCAATTTGTCAAGCAACTTGCTCAGAACGTGGATGCTTCTCAAGGCTCAACTCAAGTCCAAGTACCGTCGGATGTTCCCGATGGTTCTGACTATGCCTTGGCTGTAGGCACAGATCCATCGAAAATGGCATACATTGGTGGTCTTTCTATCACAGGTGGCAATGGCGGTGCTGGTGGTGATGGTGCTGCTCCCCAGCAGAGCCAATCCTCTTCTACTCCTGCCTCGGATGGTGGTGCTTCTTCTGCAAGCCCTGCAAGTCAACCTGGCGGTGAATCTTCTTCTCCCGCTGCCGCTGCTGCTCGCAAGATCAAGCGTCAAGCTGCTGAAGGTGGTTCCAGCGACGCTGCTACTTCTTTGATTGCATCTGCCTCTGCTTCTGGTTCCTCCGGCGCTTCTGCTAGCAGCTCTGCTAGTGATTCCTCTTCTTCCACCACTTCTGCCGCCTCTGTCTCTTTTGCCGCTCCTCTCACCGTCTCCCTCTTAGCCGTCCCCGCTGCTCTCTATGCTCTCGTTGCTTAAAATCATTATACTTCCATTTTTGCCCCTTTTTGACTGTCTGTCTATAGTAAAAATAAAATTTTGCGTTTTCTTTTTTTTCTTTTTTCGATATATCAACATGTGTCTCAGTTTGCAGCTAAATTCGCGCCACACGCTAAAGCAATGGAAGGGGGCTCATTATGCATACAACAGTAAACAAGGACCAACAAGGTTAAACCTTTAAATGCTACACAGTTTTCAGCAGTAACGAATACGGAAACCGGGTAAACCGGTTTAAGAATGCACAGGGATCGACGCTCAAAAATGGCAATCAATGTGCAGAAATTCTTTTTCTACCCTTTTTTTACAGAAACAACAAAGCACGTTATTTTACAAAGACACACAATATGTATTCTTTAAAGACACACAATGTAGCTATGATGCTTTGCATACTTGCACCAAAAAGTTGATTCTTGAACAAATTTCCTCTAGAATTTGCTTTTTGAATAAAAAGGAATGCATTCTTTCTGCTTCTTCCTTGAACTACTTACGAGCTTCTTTGGAGTTCATGGCTTCAAAGTCATAAGCCTTGTGGCTCTGGTCCTTTGTGACAGTGATCTTGAAATTGGCAGGCGCTTTTTTGCTTTGTTTACATGACACCACAGCATTGACGTGGAAGGAGGTCTATACACGTTTTTTGCACCGTCAGACACAACCTAGTATAATCATTTTTTATATAGAGCAACACATACCGTTTTTACAGAGTCAAACATGCCCTTATGCTCTGGAGGCATGATATGCACATAATCACCATCGATCGCTATAATACATTCTCGCCGACCCACAAACATAGGCATTTTTCGGTTGACAAAATATTTCTAATAATCACGGTCACTGTCAAATCTGCAAAATAGCTGTATGAGTTCTTCTTTCTTACCTTGTACTGAGAATAAATGCCACTGTTTGTAGTTGTATTTGAACTAGTACTGAACATTGCTGGATAAAACATTTCATCCTTTTTCTTTTTCGTTGGAGAGCGCCAGATGTGCGATGCTAAATGGGACAAATCAGCAACATATTTATCTTCACCGAACTCTTTTCTCCTCGACTTACAACTTGGAATAGTAAGACCAGCTCCTTTCCTGATCAAGCACAGCTCTGTCACCTCGCGCATACTCTCAACGGTGGTATCGTTAGGTACAACCACGTTCGTATCAGCAATCGTCAGCATGTATTCATCCGGATCGAGTTTTCGTTTCCTGGACACAAGTTCGAGAACATCGCCGATGAACATCTCGGCGTAAACGGGTATAGTAGTTGTCGCAGAAACTTCTTCGTTGGTCATGAGACGAATGCGGAAATATTTAAGTGGAGTCATGGGCATTGTAGATTTGGTCAACATGGCTTTCGAGGAGGGTATCGGTACAGCGACTGCTGAGGAATCGGCTTCAGGCTGGTGAATAGGGCCTACCGGTACAGGATCCAATGGGCCAAGATCTACTGCTTTTTCTTGTCCATTAGCAAACGGACCACTAGGTACAGGTTCATTTCCTGAACTCTTCTTGTTTCTCGCATTGTCTGCAGTAGGTCCACTCCTTCCCATTTTGGCACGAATAGCTTCAATTTGTTTCACTATATCATAGAGAAAAAGATCTTAGCAAATGGCATCACAGCTATAAAAGCATTATTGAACCTTATTTTTTTACCTTGACCTTCCGGTGTTCGACACAAGGCAAACTGATCAAACGATACCATACTAATTTGCCGCGTCCTATCCAGGGCCGGCAAATCTTCTTCAATTTCTCCATCATCTTCAGCTATCCGCAACATCCAATTCGATAAATCGTAGATATCCTCCTCCAGTGCCGGTTTTCGCTTCTTTTCTACATAATCATACAGGATATATCCAATTACGTCGTCCACAATCGCATCTGGTTTGACAACAAGCGATACTGGATCATACGGCTGTGCGGAATGTGGCAGATATACACACAACGTTATCGGGTTGCTCTCTCCTCTACCGGAAACGAACGAAAATTCGCTGAATGGATTATCTGCTGTCGACGCACGCTCTGCTATCAATGCTGTAAGTGCTGATTTTGGCGGTGCCGGCTTGGGTGGAGCAGCAGGCGTAGTCGATGTTGCTGCTTGCGTTGCTGCCTGCCTCGGATACCGCCGCCGTCGTCGCATATTTTGTATTTCTATTGGAATAGCTATGCGAGGACCTGGAGGCGCTGGAGGAGCTAATGGTGTCAGTTTCTTTTTGGTATATTCCAGGGGAGGTAGTTCCTCTTTAGCAGGTTCCATCGCAGGAGACTCTTCTTTTTCTTCTTTCCGGGATGCTGCCTCGCTAGGTTGTGGAAGTGAAAAGGACGACTGTTGCTCTGATGCATCTGGTGATGACCGCGGAGAAGGGTCGATAGCAGATTCAATAGATGGGTGCAAAGATGTAATAGTCGCATGTTCGCTTCCTCCCCCGTGAAATGAGAATGTAGTGCTTGATGTGGTGCGTGTATGTGATCGAATGACTGTTTCCTTGTGAAGTGATGGCATGGCAGCTGTATCATCAGCGAATCGAGGACGAGAAGACGAGGAGTTTGCTTTTGACGCTTCCGTGACGCACAACGTTGGAGCTGATTGCTTTCGAAGGGGTGTTGGCGGTAAAGGTTTATCTTGCCTGAAACTAAGGCTCCTTTCATCAATACATTCCCTTTTCCTTCTATTCCTCTCTCTCTCTACAGTCCCCTCCATTTATTATCTTACTTGACATCGTTGTTGTTATTGTTATTATTATCCTCAGTGCCGCCTTCATGAGTCGGTTGCTTCGTTAAAGGTACAGGAGGATTCAATAGCATATTTTCCTTTTTGCGCAGACGATAATGACTTCGCTTTGTCCTCGGGCTCGACATAACGTTGACTGCTGTGCCTTTATTGTTCAAATAGCTGTCATATACGGGGGAGTAGCAGTACTGCATTTCCGGATACGTTGGTGCTGCCAAGCGAATGTAGTCATCAGACATGACAGTGGGCCGGAACGAAATGACTCGTTCTCCCCGTTCGTCAGTCCTCAAAAGCTTTATCCGCATTTCATGAATAAGAAAGCTGGCGTCTGTTATTAATGACATTGCGCGTGCTTCAACATGTGTTGCATCTGAGAAGGTGTGCAGGAAGACAGAGTGCTGGCTTCTCGTGTGTGCCCCGCAGAAAGAAGCCCAGCGGCGGAAAATTATGGACCCTGAAGCAAGCTTTGCTGTATAAAAATGATGCAACTGTTGAAACGAAAAGTTGAGGTGACTTAATGCAAACATGTAATTCTTTCAGACAACAGTGTGCTGTACAGCCTGTTTCTAGCCTTATCAACATTCAAGGGATTAAAGTAGACCACCTACTACCTTGTTATATGAAAGTAGTTTATTAATAAGTACAGACTACGTGCGTCATAGCACGAGCTAGGCACCGGTCATACAGCTATTTCCTTCTTGAGATCCTCCGTACACTATTTTTGTGTCAACAAGGGGTATTCTATAGCTTCGATTCTTTGGGTTTGTCGGCGCTCGACGTTTTTGTAGTCGAGCTATATATCATACGAGGTGATGATGGAATTTTAAAGCGTGAACAAGCTCTACAGGAGTATCCTGAAATATGATACAATGTTGGAACCTCAGCGAATATCAATCACTACATAGATCGTGCAGATTACTTAAATTACATTAGCAAGACTGAATGATATATATATGTCCACTGTATTTGACAGCTTTGCTGTAGCTTTCTTCTGCAACACGCTTAGCACAATGCCATAAAGTTATTACATAGTATGATAAAATCTGTATTTATATACAGTCGAGGATCTCATGGAAAATAGATCGACTGTTTCGTAAAGTTGGTTCAAAGTTGGCAATGCCTGTGGCAAGGAATTTGGGGGTCTTCATCAAAGCAATAACAAAGCAAAATAATCTAGTCTATGTTTGTGACCACTCTAAAGAAACAAGTTATTTGTAGCAGCCGTAAGGCATCATTTATAAATAGCAGTGGATCCCATTCTGGGGAAGAGTTGCTTAGAGATCCTTGCGGGTCCAGGGATTCCACAGAGAGGACCAAAAATTCTTTACGCCGACAGCAGAGAAAAAAAGTTTTCGTTTCTTATAACTCTATCGCGATCGCAATGGCAGAACCCCTCACCCACCCTAGCATCAAAGACGGCTGGTTCATGGAAAAGTCGACCATGTGGCCTGGTCAAGGTTTGTCTCGGTAGCTGTGGACGTTTGCGTCGAACGTGTCCATTGATTCCACAATCTAGCCATGGCTTTGAAGGTCGAAGAGATTCTTCATGTCGAAAAGAGCAAATTCCAAGATGTTCTTGTCTTCCAGTCCTCAAACTATGGAAACGTTCTTGTCCTCGATGGTGTAATCCAAGCTACCGAGCGTGACGAGTTTTCGTAAGTAGAGAGAATAGAAGAAAAGAGGAACGAGGAAAAAATTGACGTATCTCACGTGAAACATGAAGATACCAAGAAATGATTACCCATCTTGCCATGAACTCTCACCCTAACCCCAAAAAGGTAAAGATAGGAGGAAGACTTCCAGGATTCAAGAATGCTTCTTACGCTGAAACGGCTTTGTTGTTAGGTGCTCGTGATTGGTGGTGGTGACGGAGGTGTTCTCCGTGAGGTTGTCAAGCACGAATGCGTTGAGGAAGCTACACTCGTCGACATTGATGAGGCTGTTCCCCGCGTCTCCAAAAAGTACCTCCCCAACATGGCCATTGGTTTCCAACACCCAAAGGTCAAGGTGCATATTGGTGACGGTTTCGAGTTCTTGAAGGACAAGGTCAACCAATACGATGTTATTATTACCGATTCATCTGATCCTGATGGTAATATTTCATTTTATTCTACATCTTTCTTTGTCATATGAGCGAGAAAGATCTCATTTCTTTTTTGATATGCACCAGGCCCTGCCGAGTCCTTGTTCGGTGCCGAGTTCTTCCAACTTTTGAAGAATGCCTTGACCGAGAACGGTGTCTTCAGCACCCAGGGCGAATGCATGTGGCTGCACTTGCCCTTGATCAAGAAAGTCAAGGACTTTTGCAAGAACCTCTACCCTCAAGTTGAATACGCATACACTTGCATTCCCACTTACCCGAGCGGACAGATCGGTCACATCGTGTGCTCCAAGAACCCCAACGCCAACTTGCGCGAACCTCTCCGTCGATGGACTCCCGAGCAGGAAGCCAAGCTCTGCCGTTATTACAACGCCGAGATCCACAAGGCCGCTTTCGTCCTGCCTCAATTCGCAAAGAAAGTCTTGTACGAATAAGCATAATCCTCCTTTCTACATATATAAAAAGCATTTGTTAGCACTCGCAAAAAAATGGCATGTCATGTGTGTGACAGGCAAGGAACGGTATAGAGTTTGATGGAGGAGAAACGCCCTTTTTCTTTACAGATTGGCCAAAGGACGAAGTGCCAATCAAGTAAATCTACAAACCAAAAGGGAATACATGGAAATTAACTAGTAAAAATGAAAATGGAAAGAAATAAGGGCAGAATAATTAGAGAGAATCTAAGTTATGCATGAGGAAGGATAAAAAAGGAAAAGAGGGTAATAAGAAATATGAATAGAAAAAAAATGGACGTTCCTCGGTTTTGATGTTTCCATGCATTCGTTGATCGACTCGACATCTTAGGCCTTGGTTATAGAAGCATCTTCGGCACCATGGCCTTGCTCGGAAATGCCTTCCTGAGGAACTTGAGGTGGAATGGTCTTGAAATAAAATCCAAACCACATCCACTTTCTACGCTTCTTTGTCGGATCGTCGTCTTTTTCAATGATAGGAACGGGTGCAGGGAAAACGTAGTAAACGGCGATACCAAGAATGATGACAACATATGCAAATGGATACATGACTGTGACCTAGAAACGTAACACCCATTCGGTTATTTCTCCTCTGATTTCATAGATGGTAAGTGTGTTATAGATACTTACGGAGTAACCAAACAAGCCGAGACCAAAGATCAAGCTGTAAAAGTCGCTGGTCAACAGCGACAAGTTGTACAAGACAGCACTGCCCCAACGGAACATGACTGGAGCGAGCGAGTAAAGGATGAACATGCAAATAGTGTAGATGATGACTAAACCAATGGCGTAACTGTCGTTGACAAAAGTGCTAAACTCGTTTCGTTCAAGGATCAAGAGCTGGACCAAATTGATGATGGCGGCAAAGAGCGTAAAACTGCCGATTACTTCGTAGATCGGGTACTTGCGTGACAGATACTCGACGCTGGTGTTGCTGATACCGTAAAATGTAGCGCCAAGGATGCAAAAGAGGTTACCCTTGACAGGATCGCTTGCCATGAACGTAGAACCTGTAATGGCATCGCTTCCAACCAACATTCCCATACCGCACAGAGCGATAAAGACACCAACGTATTGAACCCATCGATACCGAACACGCATAAAGATAAAGGAGAGAATCAAGCAAACTGGAGTACTCCAGCTATCCAGGAGCATGGCCGAAAGCATACTGGTATATTCGTACGACTTTACGACAAGATAGTTGCCTTCCACATCGACCCAGCCCAGAAAAAAGTCTAACCGAGTATTATGAGCGGGGATACACATATTATAACCTTGGTCTTCATCTGTATAATTTATACACTTACAATAAACGCCTCGTTCCCAGAATTGGTTACACCATGCACGAAATCCGCGCTTGTAAATCGTATAAGGATTATATACAAGAGCGAGCAGCGCGCTGTGAACAACAACATGATCAGATTGCATATTCAAATCACACAGATAAATGGGATCCTTACTAGACCAAGAACGTTTGTGTGGTGGGTGCATTGAAGCTAAAGTTGTTACCAAGGATGGTGGAGATAACGGACGTTCCTGTGATACAAAGCGACAACACTTTTTTTAAAAGATTGTTGAAGTGAGTTATGACTGTAAGCGAGATCACATTTTTATCAGCGTTTTCTCACATTGACCAAGAAGGACTACTCTCCAAAACTTGATGCTCCGAAGAAACTCGAAGCGCTCTTTCCAGGTTTTGTCCTTCCAATTCCAAGAGAGTTGCTGCTCCTGCTCTTTCAACGCCTTTTCTTTGCTTGTTTCGACATGGCCCGCACTATCTGCTTGGTGCTCGAGATCCTCTGGACGAGGATCAGATTTATCCATATTGAAAAAGAACGAAAATGCTGCGATTGTTAAGGAAGGTCAAAGAAAAAAGGAAAAAAACATTTTGAGGGTGCACAGGCATCTTTTTGGGTTCAGCTGAGTTTTCATGCACACCGTCACGCAGGGACTTTTTGGTTGCACAAGATCAAGAGCGTGTTTTTGGGAATCTTCCAATGTTTGGTATTTGTTCTGTTTATTGCGTATCCCGGTGCTGGCGATTTTTATTTTAAAGAGTAGCAGAGATTGATAAGTAACAATAGGACTGAAATATTTGCAGTTTTAGACGGTGAATTTGAAAAGTGGTTGTAATGGTGCGCGCACATAATGATTGGAAGTTCGAGAACCTCTGGTACTGTATTATTTGAAACATAATTTGCATTGGAAGATGAAAATACAAATTGCAAATAACAGACAAGAAAAATGGAATTATAAGTGAGAATAAATGCACATAGCAAAAGATGCGACGATGCGACAGGGAAAGAATACATTAGTATCTACCTGTTGATGAGTCGTATATTACATATAAAAGACTTACCCAAAGGTATCCGTGGCCAGGAAGGGACCGCGGAATCAACCCATCCAAGGTGGACGGCGATATAAAACCAGTGGCTTGAGGATATGAACGGCAAGGAAAAAACGCGGACAGCAAAGCGAAAAAAAAAACGTGCTGAAGGCAACCAGTAAAAAAACGCAGACGACAAGGCGGGAAAAACCTGGCGGGATGCACTGACAGGAATGAAGCATGATGAGCAATTTACTTTTAAGTCATTTCTCTTCCAAAAGGTTAACGAAAATGGGCCAGTACAATCCAAAAAGCCCTTGCATGTAAGGTCCTTGCTCTATATACCTTCGAAGCATAGTCACGAATCACTGATGAAAAATTTACAAATATTTACAGTATCCTCTTGATACAGTAATCTATCATGTCCGTGGCCAAAAGTATTCAGATATGGATTTTCCCAGAATTCCCACGTCCTCAGCTTTTGAGTTGTACTTTTACCTAAGTGAAGATATGAAGATATCCTAAGGCATGAGAAAGGTTCGATTTCTTCAGAAAAACGTAGTCGAAGCTTTAAAACGCCCTTCTCAAGAGACATCTTTATTAATTAACCATGCACACGCTACTGGAATCATACGGGAAATCTATTTGTATTTATCGACAGCAATTGAAGGTCGTAAACTACGAACAGGTCCATTGCACCACAACTTCGATCCCTCAAGCTCCGTGTAATGTTTTGACAGCACAGGTGCAGGTAGCCCTTGTATGGAACTGGTTTGATATCCAGGACCAGTGGGTAAGTGTACCTGAAGCGCGAAGACTTCGTCCTTATCAAAAGATCAACTTCAATGGACCCCGTCAATTTCAACCCTTGAGAGGAGCCGATAAATGTTGTCGAAAGTATGATGTCGAATGTCGACAACAAACGGATGACCATCTGGCAATGGATGGACAATATCGAGATGATCGAGGATTGGCGACAAATGTGTATGAAATGGGAATCCACTGTAACTCGGCGCAGGTTTCGTGCGGAGGATACTGGAAAGATAACAGATTGTTCATAACTTTAAATCCAATTGTCCCGAGAAGGAAAGTGGGATGGTAAATCATTATTTAACGATGGCTATGATTTATCTGCACTTGAAGACATCTCATGGAACGGTTGTACATTGATTTGCCTAACCGATACAGGTTTACCATATGCTTGATTAGAACTTGTTGGGAAACTCTGAAGACGATAGCGGCTCTGTTTGTGCTCCTGACTGTGCAGAAGAGCACATATAGATTGTTTCTTTTTAACCGAGTTAGGATGAAAACTTGATACATAGTGTCTGTCTGTAGACGCGTGGTCAGTCATGCATAAAGTACTCCCGAGTCAAGATATATAGCTCTGAATAAACTCAATAAAAAAGTCATGTGTACGTGTATGATGAGCCACTAAACTGGGAACAACAAAGATGAATTTGTAGTCAACTTATATTGATATCTGTATAGCTGATGGCTGATGATCATCAAACAGTAAAATGAGGGAAATAGAGAGTAGCCAGCAAATACATTGGATATTATAGCAACATACATATGCCAAAGTTTCTTGAGATGGTAGTAGCATCTAGCATGATACCAATGGAAGGTAGCCGATTGGGTGAACACACGCCGTTTTCAAGACAGAGGTAATAATCCATCGAAGCTGCAAGACCGAGTGTTGTGTCTCCGGATCCAAAATTGCGAATCCTACTTCAGAGCGATGACCTGTCAAGAAGTGAAGCTGATACATGAAAAGCTGCCCAATGATCAACCGCAGGCATCGAAGGAAAGATAATGGAACAGGTAAAATTCATGAACAACGCCAGATGCAACTGAGCAGTAGAGAGTTGCCGACCAAACCGCGAGCAGCGACTGAAAGAGATCTTTGAGAAAGAATCTTGGCGTGGGTTTGGATCTACAAGGGTCGATCATCAAGAAACCTATTCAGCTGCTGCGAATTGTGAGTTAAAAGGTAACCTAGGTCTAAGGATGCATTCGAAGAAGAATAATCTTGCCACATGTGATATCTTCGTCTTGTAGTGTCTTTACGCTCTCCAAATGGCGCCGTCCCGAAAAAGAGACTGCAACCGTCTTTCATCTGTTTAATTTTGCATTTGAAGCGTTGCCATAAAGATCAAGCGGCTGGGAGAAGAGTTGAGAGCTGCGCCGGCCGCGTGAGAAAGACCGAGTCTGCGTAGGCAAGAAATATGACTGGTTCAGGATTACCTGAGTAAGGCGACCTTCAGTATGGAGGGACGGTCAACCTGAAGGAGAATCTGGACACGCTACCTCGAAGACACTTTCCCAAATATCCTTACCAATTATGATAGAAATATAGTGCAAATTCAGTAGGTAGTTAGTGATCAAACAGTCAGTGTAGCTAGACCAAACGCACGAGAGAGAACGCAAACTGCAATCGCACTGGACGTGGCACCCTAGATCAAGCCCTCTGCCTGCAAGAACTTTGTCTCTGCTATTCCTACCTTAAGGTACACCTCCAATGACTGGTCTTCCTTGACATCGAATCAGCATATGATACAAATCGCTCGTCAAATTGTATAGCAAGCTCCGGAAGTATCACAAATTTCGTTGCCGTTACTTGTATTACTATAACAACTCTTGATTATGTATCCGTTGAAGTGCTGCTTGTAAACCATTCCTCTAGCCGGTTCCACCCTATGACAGGTGTCCTCCAAGGATCTGTGCTCTCCCCTCATCTGTATTCCGTTTTCATCAATTCCTTGCCTGATACCCTCTGGTGCGCAGAAGACCAGATATGCATGGATGACGCGGCCTTTGCACCTCCTCCATCACCATTGCGCATCAATGGAGTTATCATTAACTGCCTACTCTACGCCGATGATATGGTTCTCATCAGCTCACCTGACCGAATACCCACTCTCCGCCAAGCCTGCGACCAACATGCTTTGGGCTATGGCTATCGGTGGAGTCCAACGAAGTGTGTTACACCACATCCAAACCGGTGTCCAGATCTACGCCTACATGGGACAGGTCTACAACAACACTTCGTTGTGGAAGATCATTAATGACCACCATGAAAACAGTGCTGAGGAGCTTTACTTTGACATCATCGAGACTGCAGTCCAAGACCGCCGCCTCCAACATGAGCGTGAAAACCAACTATCTCAACAAAACCCCGTCCTCCTCAGAGCCTGTCGCCCAAACCTCGGCCTTGATACCATCTTCCATATCCCAATGCCTAGGGATACCCGCCGCCGCTGTCTCTTCTGGCGCCTAGGAAAGCTCCTCAGCACTGTTTTCATGGTGGTCATTAATGATCTTCCACAACGAAGTGTTGTTGTAGACCTGTCCCATGTAGGCGTAGATCTGGACACCGGTTTGGATGTGGTGTAACACACTTCGTTGGACTCCACCGATAGCCATAGCCCAAAGCATGTTGGTCGCAGGCTTGGCGGAGAGTGGGTATTCGGTCAGGTGAGCTGATGAGAACCATATCATCGGCGTAGAGTAGGCAGTTAATGGGCTGCCCAACGGCCGACCATGGCTGCGATGCTGATACCCGACTGACCCGCAGGCATGCTATCTGGTGCCTTCGCATGCATGTTCGCCTCCGGGCCCCGCTACTTGTCTGCTACCTGATGTTTTATACGCTTAACCGATTTCCGAGGAAACCACCAACGGATATTCAGAAACGCCGTTTTTGGCGTGCAGTCTGACCTCAACTCATTGCAATCCTTTATGACTTGGACATCCTCTCTTACGACACTACGTATCAGACTCGCAAACCAAAGCCTTCACCCCCATTTGTCACTATCTGTTGACTTTCTGCGTTGGATCGGATAAAATAGATGCCCTCGTCCCCATATCCACTAGCACAGAACCACATCCTCACTCCCTCCCGCTTTCCACCTCTTTCCATACCTACCTTCCCCATCCCTTTCCCGTGCCTCCACTATATCTGCCCATTCCCTTGTCTTTCCCATTTTTCCTTGATGCTTATCAAGGTTTTTTTTTCTTGCAGTGTAGGAGACCGGGCTAGAGGGAAAGAGCTTAGCGAGCACTGCGCTCACGGCCATTTTAAAAATAAAATATTCTTCTTCACCGCAAACTGCAACTGAAAATCCATGTCCTGTTTGCGCTGATAAAAGATGATTGTAATTGCAGGAAGACTGCTTCAGCAACTTGAGGTGTGAAAGATCATGCTCTCAAAACGATACGATTATTCCGGTGGATCTGTAGCATAGCAACAAGTGAGGTAGTTGATCGTTGTGTACCACCCAAAGACTGATCGCTTATTGCTTTTTGCTCATTTTGATAACCCGCCATAATATTAGAATGTAAGCAAACCAGGAACTAGTCAAGATACAGGCGTTACTTTTGATGATTTGGAATATGTAGATATCGATATTTTCGTCACGACAGCATGTGTACATTATAAATATTTTCCAAGACAGCGCTTTTGTTGTTGCTCAGGTTTATGCAATGGTGGATTATAGTACGATGTTTTTGGAGGAAAGGAAAAACGTATAACAACCACCATCTTTTTTTTCCCGCGAGAACTTCTTTGAACCGGAGTCAAAAAAACAAAGTTGAACATTTATGCGCATTTTTCAGCTGCAGGGAGCTTTCAACTTTTCACACCTTTCTTCACCGCCAGCTTGCCTTCCATGACCGTAGAAAGGCACGGATTTCATTTGACTGCCTTAACTAGCGAAAAGCTGGACAGGGTGAAACGCGACCCCCGCTACAAACAGGTGAGAGGAAGAGGAGACGACGAGAGCGTGACAGCCAGAGACCATGATAGGCGTGGAGCAGTTTTGACTCACTTTATACACAATAGCTTACGATAGAAGATATCGAATACTTCAAAAGTGTGCTACCAAGCACGAGCGTTTTGGAGCGCGATGCCATCAGCCCACAGGAACATGCGAAATATGTCTGCGACTGGTACAATGTGTACCGCGCAGACAGTCCTCTGATCTTGTTGCCCGAAACCACTGAGCAAGTTTCCAAGATTCTAAAGTACTGTAACGATCAACACTTAGCCGTCGTCCCCCAGAGCGGGAATACGGGTGCATCTGGCGGTATGCTTCCATATGGTACAAAGCTGATGTCAGAGTTAGATCTAAAACCACGCACTTTTTCACATCGAAGGTTGTATTCCGATTTTTGATGAGATAATCATCAGTACGCACAAAATGAACAAGATTAGATCATTTGACCCATTGAGAGGTAACGTAGAGGCGGGCACAAGTCCGGAGAATATACGGCAAATTTCTCACGTTTCACCTCAACAAGGCGACCTTGTCTGTGATGCTGGTTGCGTGCTACAAGATTTGGATGATGCATTAGCAGAGTTTGGTTTTCAGGTACAGGTCACGAAGCTAATTTCAAATGGTCACATGTTCTTATAACCTTTGTTTGGAAGGTTCCTCTCGATCTTCCTGCTCGCCACCTTTGCCGCATTGGAGGCAACATATCAACAAATGCGGGCGGTATCCGGCAAATGCGTTTCGGAAATCTCCATGGAAGTGTTATGGGTCTCGAAGTGGTAATTATATAATCCGTACATCCGGCTTCTCCATGCATGAAACGTTGGTATAAACATGCAATTGCGGTTTATAAAGGTGCTCCCGGATGGTTCGATTATCGACAATCTGACAACGATGCGTAAGGACAACACGGGTTATCATCTCAAGAATCTTTTCATCGGGTCAGAAGGAACGTTGGGTATAGTTACGGGCGTGTCAATAGCAACTGCGCGTATCCGAAAGGCATTGAACGTTTTCATGCTCGCATTGCGGTCATTCGAAGACGTCACAAAGCTCTTTGCAGCAGCAAAGCGAGACTTATCAGAGACCATTGCAGCTTTTGAAGTTATGGACAATGAGACCATACAAGTAGTCAGGGAACAGGATTTTCAAATACCAAAGGGCTCCGAGTTCCCTGTCTCGGACCAACATCCATTCTATGTGACGCTTGAAACAGCAGGAACCGAATCGGAAATCGAGAACATGGTATGTATACGACATATGGGCATTTAACCATGTTTATTTACGTTGACGGCAATCCTACAGAGAGCAGACAAGTTTTTGAAAAATATGCTCTCGCAAGGTTTCGTGCTGGATGGAGCTATCGCACGAACAGAAAATCAAGTACGTATGAGGCCATCAAATCTTGAAAATCGATTGCGTTTATTACAAAGGACTCATGAAGCCTGTTCCATTATAATATTAGATTGAACGCTTCTGGTCATGGAGAAATAATGTACCAAAAGCCATTGTCCAAACGGGGCCATCATCTATTCACTTTGATGTTTCCTTGCCTTTGCCGCTTCTATACAAGTTAGTGGAAGATACGCGTGCTTGGGCTATCAGCGAAGGCATGATAAAGCGAGACTTGGTTAACATATACGGTTATGGACACGTAGGCGACGGTAATATGCATCTAACCATACCGTCGCTTCGTGACGATGAAAGCCTTCGAAAAAAGATCGACGATTTTGTATACGAATGGGTTGCAAAATACCAAGGAAGCTGCAGTGCTGAGCATGGTATTGGGCTAATGAAGGTATTGTACATAAGCAGACCTGCACGACTCTGCAGAGTGACTCTTGTTCTCATATCGCCAATCCCGCACAGTCGCCGTACCTAGCATTTACGAAATCAAGTACCATCATTGCACATATGAAGAAAATCAAGGAAGCTTTCGATCCCAACGGTATAATGAACCCTTACAAAGTTTTTCCAACAAAAGAACAAGAAGAGCATGGAGAAATTGTTCGTAAACGTGCCCAGGTTGGCTGCTAGGTTGCTTGCAAATAAAGTGCTACATATTACCTTTCAAAATGTTGCGAGTTCCTTGGCGTTTATTCCGCGCGATAAGAAAATCGAATCCTTAACCAATTTGAGACCTTGGAGAACTCTATTCCAGAGATGATATCACCTAGCATACAAAAAGATGCTCGGTGTATATATGCACTGTAATTAGATGTCGATCGTTGCAAAATATCTACATTGCTCGAGGATTTGCGCACGATATTTTTCCATTTAGAAGCGCGGTAAAGCGTCAGACAGATGGAAAGGATAGTTCGGAAAAGATATATGGATCTAACCGTTGGAAAGCGCTTGACAACTTACGTCGTAGCATTGATAGGTTAAAGGTCTGTCAGTTGACTAAATCAGGATAATTCTGCCTTGTTTATCATTAGATCCGAGAGTTTGTAGCTTCCACCGTGTGCTGCAGTGTAGGCTAAAAGGCTGCACGATGCACCGTGCGTAGACATACCTGAAGGGTGGATATGGCAGTAATATTTTCTTTTAATGGAAAAAGGCTTGACCAGCTGTCTGACACTGTTCCCTTTTCTTTCCCTGCACCGCTTTTTCTCAAACTTTACTTCTTCATGTCTGAAGTCATTCAAGCCATTTTCATAAGGCAGACTGAAACAAGGCAGCAGCCCAAACCACACACTGTCTACAAAGTCGAGGTTCACGCCGCCGTCCGCAACTGGTTCGTTTGGAAGAGGTACTCTGATTTCACCAAGCTGCATAATCAGCTTACCAGCATATTCCCAAAAAACCCGCCTCCTGTCAGTCTCCCGACTAAGAGGATATTTCCCTCAACGTTTTCGAGTCCTGAAAAGATCGAGGATAGACGCCGCGGTCTTGAGGATTATTTGCGAGGCATTCTGAGCAGCCGGGACGATCGATGGCGTAAAACGGAGGTATGGAGCGAGTTCCTTGCTATCCCAGCTGGACGACCCCTAGATGCTGCTTCCATGTACACCTCAGAGACCTGGCTGGATGAATACAATACCATGTCTGCCTCTGCTCGCGATGTTCGATCTCTGATCAATCGTCGGGGAACTCACATTGCTCGAAATGAAATCTCAGCGTCGCACAATTGCACCGTTCAAGCGAAGAAACTTCTCATGACACTGTCGTCGCGGTTGTCTAATCTTGAATCTGGTCTCACAGCGCTGGCAAAAGGCTCAGATGGTGAAACAATGGCTGAGGGAGAATTGCGGCGACGCCAGGATATGCTGACCGCACTGAAGGATGAAAAGGATGCGCTCTTGAAGCTAGTCAATTCTGGTCGTCAAGAACAAGAGATGCTTTACCAGCACCAAAACGGAGCAGCACCGCGTCGTAGTCAATCATTGCACGAAGACGACAGACAGATGTTTCAAAAGCCAAACATGACACAAACACGGAGAGCCGGTACCACCATCGGTGCTGGACGCGCATTCGGTGCAGCAGCTGCAGCGCAGCAAAAGGCAAAAGAGACCGAAGTAACGCGTGGACTGGACAATGAAGGCTTGCTGCGATATCAACAACAAATTATGGAAGATCAGGATCAGCAGATCGAACAGTTTAGCGCCTTGCTCGCGCGACAAAAACAGCTAGGTCTAGCTATCGGTGACGAGCTCGAAGTGCAAAATCAGATATTGGATGAACTCGATGGAGATGTGGATCGCACTGCACTTAAACTCAAGTTTGCAAACAAGAAACTGGCAACCATCAAATAACGGAGATGTACGCCATCATTTCATCACGTCGTAATATCTGCGTTACCCTCTTCTTTCTTTCTCTCTCTATTTGTCTCTTCCTTTTATATACCCCTTTACCACCGAGCATATCTCAATCAACAGCTGAATAAATCATGTCATATCTATCTATCTATCTATCTATCTATCGAACTCAACTTATAAGCAGCAAACTTGAGCTCTGTAGTGCTATTTGTAAGCAGTTTTCGACGATAGTACAACATTATGATCATTTCAATCTCGATTCCAAAATGTTAGCCTGTATCAATCTGATATGGGATGGTTTGAAAGGAACACATGTGGATCACGCAATTCCTGAAAAGGAAAGTGCACAATTTTCACATTTTTACGCTCTCATTCCCGCGTTCTTTTCGCGCATATGGAACCAATGGCAGGCTTTGTACTCTGTGGTCCATTGCAGCTCGAAAAAGGTACAGCTGTCGCTACATTGTCTCTGGATCTATGGCTAATATTGCGATGCTTGGGACAGACATTTTGAAAATTTTAGGCTTGGACGAACCAGTGCCTGAGGATCAGTTAGGTAAGGAAATCCGAAGCACAGCGATCGGACTAGGCAATGCTAATGAATGCAAAGTACTCTGCTTTACACCGGAGGTGCACGGCAAGGAGGAAACGAAGGAGCAGGAGAAGGAGGAGGAGGAGCCGCAGGAGCTGGAAGTTGTGTTTACTTGGATAGATACTCTACCTGTCGAAAGCCTTGTTGGACATACATTGTTGCCACCAAAACTGAGAGCGTGTGTAAAAGTTGCATATAGTAAAGGATACATCACGCCATTACTAACGATGCTTGTTTGGGCAGAGACGGCTTTTTTAGCTCGCCCATATTGGCCAAAATCGCGGATATTATAACAAGAGACAAGGTGAGCGCGCACGCGTTTGCAGGACACCCAAATTTCCGTGTTTGGTCTAATTGTACTGCTTGCCTTTTAGGATTTGGAGCGTGGCGATAAGATTGTTTTGGAATTTAGACAAGATAAGAGCTCTGTCAGCACCGTCAATGGCATCGAGGATCCCTTCCAAGCTCCCGACAGCTATCCTTTTGCAGCAGTCGAATATCTAGTACTTTTTGCAGAATACGAAGACGATGGACAGATTGGTATCTATGCCAACAGATTGCTTGAACCAGGTCGAGCTATCGACAAGCATGTATACAAGAGAAGCCATCCATGGCCAACATGCAACAACGTTGAAAATATTCAGCGTGCCATCAAACCTCCTAGCTACGATTTTGAGAATTTAGCGCCCGTCATGCCTTTCAAGAGCAACCAGGTCATGGAAATTCTTGAACTGTTGGAAACAAAGAAGACAGATGACAAACGTACCCAATTGGCAAATTCACCGACGCCAACCACCAGAACAAAAGGCACTCCTCGACGGGATATGGGCGCGGCATTGGTGCGACGTGCTCAGACTGACGGAGAACTACCCAAGCTGGCGAGCAGAACGACATCTTCAAAGACACCACTACAGAGCAACAAACGAAAGTCGGCTACGGATGAGAATTCACGGTCCACGAAGCGATCTGCTTCAAAGTCCAACTCGGACGAAACAGTGGAAACGAGAAACAAGACGAAAATCAGGACTCTGGTGTGGTCTTCATTGCTAAAGAGAGATTACGACAAGGGCGCAGAAAAGACCAAGCTGCTGTACCAAATTATCAAGGGTGGCATACAATACATATTCGTAAGTAAACATTCTCTGTCTCTCCCTCTGCAAACTATGACCAGAATTGTGCTAACATGTAATATCAGAGAAAAGATATCAAGGATGAAATTATTAACGAGCAAAGAATGCAGCAAGCCATTGATCATCACATTGACTTTTACCAACGTATGGAAAGATTCTAGGGTCCTCACAGCAATACCACTCGGTACGTGTTCCATTCATACATTTTGCCTGACCTCTTGTTCCGTAATTAACACCAAAATGATAGATTTCTTGTTTTCATTATTTTCTCCAGTTTATCATTTGCATATACCCTCAATCACGCTTGTTTTAATTTCACCTTTCCTGTTGTATATTCTTGCATACCGTCGAAAAGATCTATCATTTTCTTTTTCTTCATGCATGATTCCCAAATTGGAGATTAGAAAAGTTTGGAGACAGCACACCTGATTTTCATGTTGTTCAACCTGCACGTCAAACGATTTGGAGTTCCTTTCCTTCTTGCTCTGGCATACATATGTTTACCAGCTCTCGATACCCGGGCGCTTACACCAAGCTACAGCAGCAAGAGGACTTTGATGACGATTATGACGAGACTCAATCAGCACTTACACGCCATCCCAATGCAGTCATAGTTGCAAACGACGAACATGCAGTGATCGTGCCTCCGGTACCCAAAGGATCACCGCAGCTACCCTCGTCAGAAACTGCTGCCGGTGAGAGCTCCTTGCCTGATAACCACCTTCACTATGTCCCAGAGGGGCCCATGTCTTTTACAGCACGTGCTTCTTTCTCTGCCAAGCGCGCTGCCGAGCTTCCGGACGCCACTCGACGCTACATAAAAAGCAAATTGCCCTTTAAAGAGAAGAAGGCAATGGAGGCATCATTTGCTTCGTTGCCATCCGTCATCATGGCTGATATCCAGCAAGGCGACATGCCAGAACACGCTGATCCGCTACTGAAGGAGTTGCCTAGACGCGGATGGACAATTGTAAGGCGGCGGCAGTTCAGGGGCCGTCGGAAACTGTTAGGCAAGAAAAAGCGTTACCTGGGATACGCGGAACCACTTCCGTTCGACGAAGGCTTGACGCAGGCAGATCCTATCTACACTTCAGTCTTCAACAAATGGCCACCCCCGCTTTCCGATGAAATGTCACCATTGCCAGCGAGCTCAATTTATACCCAACCACATGCAGTTCCCAAGGATATCCCTGTCGGAAAGGACGAATATGCGTCCATTGTACAGTCCGTCCGTACAGCCATCGAAGATTCCAACATTCAACCGACGCGCATCAGTCAGGGCTCATCTGGCTCATATTTTTGTCGCAATAGTCAAAACAAGATCGTAGGAGTTTTCAAGCCAAAGAATGAAGAACCTTATGGTAGACTCAACCCAAAATGGACAAAATGGATTCATCGACACTTGTTTCCCTGTTTCTTTGGACGCAGTTGCCTGATCCCGAACCTTGGATACATTTCCGAAGCTGCATCCTCGCTTATAGACCGTCGATTAGGTACATGCCTCGTACCACACACCAACGTCATCCACCTGGCATCACCGTCCTTTCACTATGACTATCTTGACCGACGATCGGCTTCCATTGTCGGCTTGCCTCCCAAGATTGGCAGCTTTCAATGCTTTCTGGAAGGTTTCAAGGATGCTAATGTGTTCCTTAGAGACTATCCTTTCCCTAATGATCATCACTCTGCGACCTCGTCAAGGCTCGGCAGCGCTGTTTGGGGCGGATGTCTTGGTCAAGAGGAGGATACGGAGGAGGATGATTTGGAAGGTCAGAACACACTGGTTGAAATGTCTCACGAGCCACGTGACAGTCGCGTATCCACACCTGTCAAGCGCAAGTTTGCATGGACACGACGCATCCAAGAGCAATTCAAGATAGAATTTGAGCAGCTAGTCATACTTGATTATCTTATTAGAAACACTGGTATGTTTAATCAAAAAGGTTACAAAAAATTGACGAGTTTAACTCACGACTAGATGATAAGACCGAGGGCTTGATAACTGGATGATAAAATATACACCGGATGGTGGTGCAGGAAGCGGCAAGAGCACACCGACAAACAACAGCAGCAGTGCTAGCTTGCCAGATCATTTGAGAGACTATATCCAGATTGCAGCGATCGATAATGGACTAGCGTTTCCATTCAAGCATCCCGACCAATGGCGATCGTATCCCTTTGGTTGGCTTGCACTACCGGATGCACTTGTTGCTCGACCCTTTTCAGAATACACTCGACGACGATTCTTGCCCATCCTGTCGGATCCGCTTTGGTGGCGAGAGACTATTCGAGAACTGCGCGAATTATTCCAGGTCGACGACGATTTCGATGAGCGGATGTTCCACCGACAAATGTCAGTGTTGAGAGGACAAGGATACAATATCGTACGCGCACTTTCGAATCCAAACGCTTCGCCTCTTGATCTCGTATCGGCTGAGCGAGTTTTGGTGATTCAAGAGGAAATGTTAATTGAATATGATCAAGACCTGATAGATCGGCGGACTCCACCCAAACCAACGATATCATCACCTCGCAGACTACGCACCAAACGTTCCACTTCTTTTGATCTCAGTGTGCACAGACCTCAGGACGGAGGAGTTTCGGATGCGATGCTTCCGTGGAGCGAACGTGTCAAGAACAGAATGTCTTTAGATGTGGGCAGGCGGCGCAGGCGGCGCATCCTTCGAAATCTGCGTCTCGGTGCTAGAAGTGCTGGAAGCGACGTGGAAGACCAGGATTCGTCAAGCAGCGACGAAGAACAACAACACACTCGCAAGCGAGTAACTATAATTATGGAGACCATTCAGCCCGTAAAAAGCAAATTGCCTTACTTTACGTGCTGTTAAAATACCCATCGCTAGTAGTGATACTTTACCTGACATCTTTGCTTGATTATTAAGAAAATAATACTCTTTTTTTGCCTACATGAATTAAACCATCTATCACTTGGGAATTATCTTAGATTGAGAGGAAGTGTCGGTAGAACATTCTACCGGTATGGTACCTTCTCTCTCTCAGCCACAACAATGCTCTAAATCCAACTTCCGAGTTACCAGCTTGGTCGCACTTGGCTCCCTTTTCGAAAAAAGAACCCGCATGGCTGACCAAAACTTGACAAGTCCCAGTGTCGCAAAACGCGGAAGACGATTCACACCAACTGTCCGAGGACGTGGACGGCCCACAAGACCAGCGACACCAGACGAAGGCTCGCCGGCACCGAGTCAGACTCCAGAAACACCTACAGAACAAGCAGCGACAAGCAGCAGCTCCAAGAGTATAGGTCACATTCGACCAGACTCAAACAACGAAGGACGACTACCGAGCGTTCACGAAGGTCAGAGGACCCGAGGTGGTGCAATTAAGGTTGGTCCCTGGTGTATAAGCAGTTTGGATCTAAAAGATCGCTCCCTTAACGCGATCGATCTCCTTGTAGCTGAAATTCAAGCCAACTATACCAACAAAACGAAACAAGAAAGAAGTGTACGCTATCTAGTGGAAAGACTTGTTACACTATATGGTTTCTTATAATCTTTTCATCAAATTATAGACCTTCTTCGGCCATTGATGAAGCCTTGAAACAGGTAAAGTGCGCACCATTTTCAATCATCCTGTAGCATCCTAATGTAGTTGAAAAATAGGCGCCTTCACAGAATGATTTTGGCTCAGATAGGGGACGAGGACGTGGAAGAGGACGTGGCCGGGGTAGAGGCCGAGGTCGAGGCATGCCTGCTGAAGAAATGACAGCAACTGGTATTTTTTCATTGGGCCCGTCCGCCATGTGTATGTACATTTGTTCCTATTTATATGTGACCTTCATTATAAGATCAGACTAATTGATTCATATACACAGCCTCACGGGGGCGCAATGCGTACGCTGGAGGAGGATATGCCATGTACAGCGGTGACACGACGACGCGAGCCGACGATGAGAATGGCGAGGATACAGACATGTTGCATTTATTCGGAGACAATCCTAACGATTATACACCTGTCGTCTTTGAACATATACCGCGAACAGCAGGAGACTTAGATCCCAACGACATGACAGTGAAACCTAAGAAGGTGCCATGGATCACTATCGAAACACCCGAAGACGATATCGAACAAGCCAAAGAAAAAGAAGAGCAGGTCAAAATCAAAGCAGATCCTTCAAGTCCAAAAAGCGACGCCATAGACGTTGATGCAAGTGAAGACAAGAAGGATCAAAAGAACAGTGAATCTACTCGATCACAACCCTCAAGACCACGACAGACTGTTCTCATGGATGAAGATGCTCCTGCACGTTACATCTTTGGACTTGGCAATAATGTAAGGCCACTTTTGTGAGTGTAGAACATTGCATAGAACATTTATTAAGCAAACAATACCATGTCAGAACGAGGTAGTGTCGATCGCCGATGACGAGTTGCTATTCTTCCAGCTTCCTTCCATCCTTCCACGATTCGAGAAACCACTTGAGTCGAAGGCAGACGAAGACGAAGAAATGACAGACAAGGTCAAATCAGAACCTGGCACCGAAGATAAGGGTAAAGGCAAGGCGGCGGATAACAAGGACAAGGAGAAATCACTACCATCAGCAGCTCAGAGAGCAACCTTGGAAGAAGCAATGGCTGGGATGGATTTGAACAGTATACCTGAGGGTCAAATTGGTTCGCTTGTTATATACAAGAGCGGCAAGATCAAGATGAAGTTTGGTAATATCTTGCTCGATGTACGACAAGGCATGAGATCGACCTTCCTCGAAGACGTTGCAATCGTTGACGTGGAGAGCAAGGAAAGAAAAAAAATTATTCAGCTAGGACATATTGTACAAAAGTTTGTGTGTTTGCCTGACATGGACGTTTTATTGCAAAATGAAGAAGAATAAGCTCAGCAGCCATCATGCTTTTTATTGTTTCTGTCGCTCTAGTAACCACTTTGTTGCTGTATGCTTACCACAGCTTGGTACACTACCAAAGCAGCGTACCTATTGCTGCAAACAATGTCTTACTCTTGACTGCACATCCTGACGATGAGTGCATGTTCTTTGGTCCAACATTGACATCGTTGCGTACCTTGACCAATGTTAACATCTACGTATTATGCTTGTCGACTGGTAATTGCAAAACAATAATGGATACAGCTTCTCAAGTGATTAAGCAGTGTATGTACTCTTTTATTTTTGACGCGTGCACAGGCAACGCAGAAGGATTAGGGTTTATTCGCAAAAAGGAGTTGCAACGGAGCTGTCAGGTGTTTGGCATTTTGCCTATCAGAGTAAAAGCATTGGACCATCCGTAAGAAGGGATTTTTCGCAAACTATCCTTGTATCTCACTGCTACTTTAGTAATCTACAGGATGGTATGACGAACGACTGGTCACCAGAGTTGATTGCCAATCAGCTGGAAGCATATTGCGCAAAAAACAAGATCGATACGGTAAGGTGTTTGGCAGGTAGCAACCGAGTAAGGGAAAAGATCTTGTTTTACATGGTAAATCAAAAAATAGATCATCACATTTGATGATTATGGTGTCTCGGGGCATCCAAATCACGTTGCAGCATACAAAGGTGCAAAGTAAGGTGTAGATCGGATAGTTATAATATAAAGTCAGGAAACCAGCACTTTGCTTACTCGAATGTTCGTTGCTACGTTTTAGACACTTCGTTGCCACGAGCAACAGTAACGTACAACTCTACAGACTGGCATCTATTATCCTTCCTCGCAAATATATTGGCGTCATGGACCTGCCTTTCACGGGTGCTTTTGAAAGCAAGAAGGGTGTATTTTTGATGTCTCCTCCCGGAGCTTACCTGCAGACGCACAAGGCGATGCGCCAACATATTTCACAACTGGTCTGGTTTCGGTGGCTCTATGTCACCTTTTCGCGATATATGTTTGTTAACTTATTGATACCAGAACAAACCGAGGCACAATAACAAAGGTTGTTGTTTCGTTAAATATACGCGGTATTAACTTTTTGGCTGCATTTTGCTTCTTTTTTCTGCATTGCTGGGGAACGGACTGGCGGAACGTTTCGAGCAGTAAGTGGCATTGTCCGAAACCGGGTCGTCTATTTTTTTCACGGGTTCTTTTGGGGGGGATGAGTCCAAGAGTTGATTGGCGGCTCAAAGGGGTGTAGCGCAACAAAAATTTGAAGCGGTCTCATTTCGTTTGGTTTTGACTTCACTTCCCGCCCTTGTTTCTTTCCTTCTCCTTCCCTTTTCTTCCGCAATGAACGCACAAGAGACTGAGCACCCATCACCAGCATCGTCCGGTACAACCGTGCCTACCTCCACTGCTCCTCAAGACGGTAAGTCCCATACCCTCTATACCTCAATGTCATTCCGATCGAACTCACACAGCAACATTTCAATGTTACAGACGAGCAGGCGTCTTTGCGGGAAAAATATAAACTGCTGAAGAAACGAGTCCGGGAAATAGAAGAGGTAAAAAAAATGAAACTGCGAAAAAATAAGGGAAGCCGACAGCTGAAGTATTTCTATTGTAGGACAATGATATTATTTCTATGAAACTAGCAAAGGCAAAGAGACAGATCAAACGCCTTCGAGTTGAGCGCATGTGAGTACAGTCCACAACTCTCATACAGTTGCAAAATATTCTAATTAATTTTCCTTTTTTTTCCTTTCTTCCAACAGTGTATTGTTAGAAGAACTCGACCAGTCGCGTAGTCATGGACAGGATAAGAAGCTATTGTCAGATTCGGATAATTCTGGAGATGAGTCGCCTACGGTAAGAGAAAGAGTGAGAGAGCCATCTCACTATTTTGTCCTTTGTTTGTCGGCTCGCTTTCTAACACTTTTTTGTTTTGTTTTATGTAGTCTGAGGCTCCTATTACAGTCAAGAAAACTAAAGGATCGCGCAACGTTGGATCCAAACAACAAACGCACGAAGGCACAGCAACTCCGGCTAAGAAAAAGCGAGATCCAAATGCACCCAAAGGTCCTGGCAATGTATTCTTCTTATATTGCCGATTAGAACGTGATAAGATGAAGGACGAAGTACCCAATGAAAGCTTAGGCGAGGTGACACGTCTGCTGGGTCAAAAGTGGAAGGCATTGTCAAAGGAAGAAAAGAAGAAATACTACGACATGTACAACAAAGAACTGAAAGAATACGAGGACGCCATGAAGGAGTACAATGCAGCTGGAGGAGGAGCAGCGGGCGAAGCATCTACCACAGCTGGCCAAAAGGATAAGGATGCAAAGAAGATCGAAGACGATGAAGATGTGGATATGCTTCATGAGGAAGATGATGATGAATTGGAGAAAGATGACAATGTAGGAGAACAGTCCGAAGTCCCTAACATGTCCACCAACAACGTACTCCCTAATCCATCTCCATCGCTGCCACAAAGCAACGGCGGTGGCATGGATGTTGCAACCTCCACAGCACCTCTGCCGGAGCCTGCCAGCTCCGAGGCCCCTATTGACCAGCTTGCTGGAATCCCTCCGACTCCCATCGTATCTTCAGTGCACAGTCCAGAAAACAATGCACAGCGCCCCACTGACACTGTTCCCCAAGCAAACCTTCAAGACCAACAACCACAACCATAAAGATATATACATCATCATATTATATACACCCCTGTTTCTCTCTTGGTTTAATAGACAACACGTATACGTTATAATGCAATTTTAGCTAATAGGTTTGATCTGAGAAAGAAAAAGAAAAGTTTGGAGTTAATCTCAATATAACTATCGCAAAACACTTTCAAGTATTTACCTTAAAGTGCAAAGAAATCAATGAAAACACAAACGCCTTAAGGTCCTGCACCAGATAGTAGAATATACGCAAGCCATCTGGATCATTGCTTTCCTGTACTTCCACAAGTGATCCCAACTTTGCAGTCTACAATAATGTAATATATGAGTGGACAACACATAAGAACAGGAGAGGGTTGTAGTTCATGGAGTTGTACCTCAAATGAAATATGCTCATTGCCAAGTCGTACTTCAAGTTCTTGACTGCCCACAACGTTCTTGGTTGGCCAATTCGTATCATCTTCCCTACAAGCAAAACATATTAGTGCATTCTATATCGTAAACTTCCATATTATAGATGTTTACTTCATAATCTCGCTATCTTCAATGATCCTTTTCAGTTCTTGCAGGACAGCAGGACTAACGTCCACTTTACAATAGAATTAGGTTTCATGCTCGTGATTCATTCGTGCTTCTCATCAAACTTACTCTCTTTTCTAATAAGACTATCGTTTCTGTAATTTGAATTGTTGGCGTATCTGCAGTGTCCGTCCGATCGAAACTCGAATTCTAAGAATTCGTGACCATAGCGGCCTTTGTGTCCAGAGCTTTACAGTGTCAGTAACCAAGACGCATGTAGACGATTCCATCACATTTAATGACTCACTAGTAGCGAACGTAAAACTCATCGTTGCCTGACATTTTTGCTGCCTGAAATGGGTGTGTGAGCGACGTGTCCAAGACCAGCTCCGGCATCCTGTTCAGCTGGGATCAAAAAGCCACTTAGCGCTCGATTATGCCAGTATGCGCCTACAGTATTTGATGTTAATATACAAGCAAGCTGTGCAGCCACTTGATCACCTTGTCAATAATATACATGTTATCTAAGTTGCTGGTATTTCTACCTAGTTTATTGCGGCCACTCCTTTCTTGAATACAATGCTCTGCGCACTGTTGAGTCTAGACACGTTATGATGAATGAAATGATATCTCAGTCATCCGAATGTATTTTGATAGACATTCTGGATATTCAATCATTTTCTATGATGGCGCTGGATACACGAAAACCTTAGTCTTGTGTTCTTGTGTAAAATATGCATTAGACTCCTCCTATTTCTACATCGTCGTTTTATCAATGCTATTTCTATTATCATCCTTCCTTCGATTGTTCTAAGTGATTTCCAGGTTATGAAGCCTAGCTTACATATCTTCTATCAAAAAAGTGATATAACATAGAAGAAATTTGACGTATGTTGAGCTGACGCACAATCTCATAGCAAAAGTTTTACTTTTTGTCATCAATAATTCAGATAAACTGTTCACTTTATTCCAGTTTCATTTTTTGTCTTGAACACTATGCTTTGCGCATAGTTGAACTGAAGCTCGCATATGACCTTGTAAACTACCTTGACATATCCAAAACGAAGATTCTCTCTCCAAGCATCTTCTACGTAATGATGCGGATTGTAGCGTGGATTAAAGTAATACTGGCGTACTTCATCTTGACACTCTCGAGTGGATTTGGAAGATATTATTTGCATACACTATCTAAAATGGTACAGAGACGACGCAAACATTTTTCATTCAGCCGTGAAATGGAAGGGAGAATCCTGTATTTCGATCTGTCTGTTGTTGTCGGCTATGCGTCTGTGAATCAATTTCCGTCCCTGTCTTTGTGAAACATGCTGGGCCCGGCTTTTCTTTTTCTTGCATAACTATCCCTTACAATGTTCCAAAAACCTGTAAAACGCATTGTAACGAAAAAAGATCTCGAAGATTTCCTCAACTCTGATGCATACCGAACCTTCATTGAATATATTATACGTCTGAACGATTCTGTGCGAGATTTAAAGATCGACAGCGACGTTGACATCTCTCCAGTACGTATCTACCATTTCTGGTTTGCGATCAGCAGCCCAATATGTTGGCAAATCGAATACAAAGTACAGTCGAACTCATAGAGTGACAACTTTCTAGAATGTGAACGAAATTCTGCAAACGCTTGAAATAGTATCTAGCTATGTCAAAGAGATACCAGCTGTGGAGAACTCCAAATCGCGTTTTGGCAACCCAGCGTTTCGCGACTTTTATGACCGTGTGCAACAGGTAAACGCTATTGTAGATATGTAGACAATGATAAAGGATGTTAATAGAGACTTTACGATATTAGAATGCACACGATTTGATGCATACATTTGTACCTGAAGCAGCTATCGAAGAAGTGTCACGTTACTTTATTGAAAGCTTTGGCAATCGACGGCGCATAGACTATGGAACGGGACACGAGGCAAACTTTATAGCATGGCTGTAAGTTTAGTGGCTGCATTGACTAGAGAGATAATGAGCAGAAATGTTAATGAGCGTTTCTGTGCCACAGATTATGCTTAGAAAAGCTGGGTGTCATTACAGCCGAAGATGACAAAACCGTGGTGCTTCGAGTGTTTGTAAAGTAAGCCAGAGCATAATAGTTTAATTTTTTCTTCTTTATGTTTCGGGTTGACACGGTTCCATAGATACATTGCATTGATGCGTCAATTGCAATTTGAATACTGGTTGGAGCCAGCTGGTTCACATGGCGTATGGGGACTTGACGACTATCATTTCTTGCCTTTCATGTTTGGATCATCGCAGCTATTAAGTATGTCGCGCATAATCAAAAAGGATAATGTCGGTATGATGCTAAATGAATTTTCTTAGATCATAAATATATCCGCCCAAAATCTATCCATGACAACGATGTTGTGCAGGAATTTTCCAAATCGTACATGTACCTTGCTTGTATCCAGTTCATCAACCAGGTCAAAACCTCAGCTTCACTTCGATGGCATTCACCGATGCTGGATGATATTTCGGCCTGTAAGACATGGGCTAAAGTCAACCAAGGAATGATCAAAATGTACAAGGCTGAAGTGCTCGGCAAGCTACCAATTATGCAGCATTTCATGTTTGGAAGTCTAATATCGTTCGAAGGAGGATCCGCTCACGCAGAGGACCTGGAAGATGAATGTGGGCATGTACACCCGCATTCTGAAAAGCAAGATACATACGCCATGGGCCAAGAATATCCTGATTGTTGCGGCATCCCTGTTCCAAGTGCCATCGCAGCTGCAGCAGCTTCCAAAGGACGAGGAATGAATGCACCGAGGCCGATACCGTTTGATTAGGCAAGAAATTCCAAATTTAATTAAATTTAAAACAAACAGAGCAAAAAAGAAGGAAAGGAGAGTATACAAAGTCTTGTTTGCTTCGCCTAGCTAGTATTCTCATCTAGAGTTTGCCTTGAGGAGGAGAGAGGACCATAGCGGGGTAAGCAGGGTTGCTTGGGTTGAGCCAGTGACCACCGTCAACAACCAAGGTGACACCTGTAATTAAGCTTGCACCTTCAGAAAACAGAAAGACTGTAGCATGTTCGATATCCTTAATCTGGCCGACACGCTGAATAGGAATAGTTTCTGCATCCAAGAGATCGCCTGCAAGTCTGCTAATGCCTTCTGTGGCAGCAATGGGTCCAGGGGCGATACCATTTACACGGACACCGAAAGGACCAAGTTCAACGGCCCAATGTTTTGTCAAGGCATCAATAGCAGCTTTAGCTGAGCCGGCATGTTGCTGGTATGGCATGCCATTGTAGTGCAAGGTAGCACTGACGTTGATGATGGCACCCTTGGAGGCCTTGATGTGCTCAGAAGCGGCCTTTGTCAAGTTGAAAGTTCCTAGCAGGTCAATTTCAATGACGGTGCGGAAGGCGTTGTAAGAGAGGTTCTGGAAAGGAGCCAAAAAGTTTCCAGCAGCACCGTTGATAAGGAAATCGATGCGACCGAACTTTTCAATAGTCTTCTGGACAGCATTCTCCACGTCGGCGGGTTTGCGCACGTCTGCAGGGATGGGTCTGCGTATAAAATCAAAGGATGGTCTCTCGCGTGAGCATTTCTATGCATCTTTCACAAAGATTAAAGGTTTGTATACTTGCATAATCTCACCGCCTGTGGCCTCGCGCATTTCCTTGGCTGCTTTCTCCAACTTGTCCTTGCTATATATCTTTGTTTCAGACAAGATTTTCAATGGCTGGTGTTCCTCTTTCTTGGACTCACCTTCGGCTGATAATAACTGCTTTGGCACCGTGGCGTACCATTGCCTCGGTCATGCCGCGACAGATGCCGCTGCCGCCACCGGAGCAAAGGAGTACCTTGCCATTGAAGAGGTTGGGCTGAAAAACCTTTGTAGTCTCGACAACTGTTTTCATGGTAATGTTCAAATGTAAAGATTGGCGATTGCGATGGGTGGGAGTAAGTTCGAGCTTTTAAATATTGCTGGTATCTCTACAATGCCCCACCAACTCAACCGTTTGTGTCAGCCGAAATGCAACATTTACCCCGCATTTAATCTCACGCGCGTCACCTCGTATATTCCACAACATAGAGTATCTGACCGAGCAACCAAATTACAGAATGTAATTCATTGCAGGGACATTAAGCCAATATAGCTGTGGATGATTTTCAGCTTTAGTGTTAAAGAGTCTTATACAAGTCCCTCTCAATCGAAAGCCTTGTCTGTTACAAAGCCGCGGTAACCTGCTTTCCCCGTTTCTCGGCATTTTCTTCCAAATTAAGCAAGTACCATTTTTCACGTGGGAGGCAATGTCATTGTGTCTTCATTGGATTTGATAGGCAAGTTATACACATTTGAATTTGACGTTTCAAAGCAACGCATATTACCATAAAATTCTATACAGTACTGTCAAAAGTACAGGTATCATGAAACACTTTACTGCATTGTTTGATGTTTTCAAAGGCTCGTTGCTTAAGACAACAAGGCAGATTATGAAGAGAAGATATAGTTCAACGAGTTTTTGAGACATAAGAGGTTTTTGAACCTGCTTAGAGCATAAAACTACTAAAAATAATCTGTAACTGTTGACATAAAGTATGCGTCGACAAGGGAAACTTTTATTATGTATTAAGATTTTCGCTACTGGATATCTCGCTGTGTTAAGCATCAAGCCACTCCGCATCATCCATCATCGCGCTTAACTTACTACAATGTTCGCCAGAAAGCTTACTGTACCTTTGACACGATCTGTACGATTGTCCAGTCGAGCGCTGACACGCCAGGCTGTAAAACCACGATATGCTGTCAATACCATCAGAAGTATGTTTTTCTTACGCAGTTTTGAGGATCATCGTTTGTACTTATATGCATAAGCTTTCTCAATCAGTGTTCCTCGGTTGGACCGCCTCGCAGATGCAGAGCAGCAGATAAAACAAGGCACAGAGTACTTGAACCAGGGCTCAATAGATATGGTAACCTTGTTTTGAACAATTATATTTTACTTGTTACTTAGCAACATTCAAATTTTTGGGACAGGCCATGAACAGTTATCACAAAAGTGTGCAGTTGGCACCCAGCGGTATGCCCACAATGCGAAAAAAAAATGACTTTGGGAATGTCTTTACCTCTCTCTTTTGAGCTAACACGATTTTACAGCTGCAGGATACTTCAACATTGGTGTGTGCTACTTCCAAATGGGTAGGTCATCACCGAAACTGGATGAAGAACTGTACCCAAACTTGCTCACTATTCTTCAAACTGTTTCGTCACCAGGAAAACACAGAGATGCCATTGAAGCATTTAAAAAGTCGCTCGAATTCCAACCTAACCAAGCCGATGCACACACAAATATCGCCTCTGCTTACTTGATGCTCAAAAATGTCAAGGAAGCAGTCCAGCATTTGGAGCAGGCTTCCAACTTCAATCCACTAGACGGAGAAATTCAATATAACCTTGGCTGTGTCTACGAGGCAACAGGCAATCTAGATGGGGCCAAGACACGTTTCGAAAGAGCTGAGATGCTGGGCATCCCCAAAGCAAAGGAAGCATTGGAAAAGTTGGCCAAAAAGTTGTAAAGTTATATAGATAGATGGATCGTTTTGCACTGAATACTCGATCAAAAAGCTCATCGGATTATTCTCTGTTTACGAATACTTGCGTAAAGATCTTTTAAAGTTTCAATCATTGTTAAAAACTATACGTTGTTGCTATGTACAAAAATGAAGATAAAATGCCTACTTCTTCAACTCCAAACACGAATGCATCCATCGTCTCCAGCAGTTATCATGGCGGTGTCGGAGGGATGGTAATCAACAGATACAACAATGCCATCGTGCGATTTCAACTTCGTCACCAACTTGCCTTCCAGTACATCCCAAATGTAAATATGACCATCCTCTGAGCCGCTGATAGCATGTGCATCCGTGTTAGATAATGCAGAGTCAATTTTATATTGTTTGTGTTGGTGCCCTTTGAATCTAATGATTGATAAATAAGTGAGCCAAATGTATCTGTTTGGTTTACAGGGCTTTGACACTTACTCGTTCAGTAACGTGCCATTAGACTTGTCCATTAACCTTATCGTGTCGTCTAATGTGCTGACTAGGATACAGTTTCCATCATGTGACAAGGTAGCAGACGTGATTGCCGCTGTAAGGAAATACATCTCATGTTACAAATGCAACAAGCTTCAGTGAAATCGAAAGTTTTCCTTACGTCCAATGTAGTCCTCCAATAGCTGGCCCATTCGCAGGTCATATGTTCGTAGTCGCCCATCCGCACACCTATACAAAACTTAGATTCATTCATATATTTCCACTTGCCTTCCTTACCCTGCTACGATTTCCACTCCTTTTACGTGAACGGACATGACGCTATCTTTACAATCTTCGATAACTTGTATAGGTGAAAAGTTGGTTGACCTATTATGCTACGCATTAGATACATCGATGGGTTTCCTCCAATTTAATTCTCTTCCTGAAATATAACTAACCGACAGTCCCATATCCGTATTGTAGCATCAAAAGAACCTGTAAATCATACATGAGCGACGTCGATAGCATGCATTCGTAGATCTGACTAACCGCTGACGAGTACGGTCGCTTCCTCGTTAAAGTCAACGCTGTTTACTCTCTTCAAATATAATTGTATGTTATATGCACAGGTACTTCAAATGAAATGTGGTAAAGGATATATATACACACCTCCCAATGTGCAGTATACCGTCTTAATATCTCTGCTGTGCCAACATCCCATAGCAACACGGCGCGATCAGCACCGCAACTCGCGATCTTTGCATTATCTGAAGCTCTGCCAAAGTAGATATCTGTGTTTAGAGGCTTCTTAGCAGGCAAAGTCTTGATGGAAGGTATACATACACTGCAACTCCCAAAACATCTCGACCGTGACCGTTGTAAGACTGAATGGCGGAACCGCTTGAAGGATTCCACAACCAAACTGTTCGATCGCGTCCTCCTGACAAGCAATACTGTCCAGACTTGTTATAGCACACGTCGTTGACCGGACCCTTATGGCCTTTTAAAATGTGATTGCATTCCGTCGGGTATGGCGGCATAAGGTTCGAGGGAAAAGAACTGGCTCTTGCAGATTCGCTGATACTACCCTTTTTATGTTTCCCACTCTTTTTTACTACTTAGATTTGTGGATTGCAGTTCTTAATAAAGAAAATGAATGACAGGTAAAATACTTCCTTTATGCTATTCATGATTATCCTTGGGTTACAGCATTTTCTAGTTTCAAATATCGCAAAATCGCCACGCAAATGATGGAATACGGTAAGGCGCGTTATTAGAAAAAGCCCATAAGGCGCTCATTGGAGTCAAGCAGACAACGTATGTGTAAACTTTCGAATGAATCTCTCTCATAAAGTCACAGAGACGAGAAATTTCATTGTTTGTTAGGATATATCTGGCCATAAACCAGTTTTGAAACTGCAACGCCCCTCTGTTCCTCCTTCGACTAGCAATGGAATTCGAGAACAGGCAGCAGTTTGTGTAAGTATAAATACCGTCAGCAGTGAGACTTATTCTTAACATGAACGATGTAAGCGAGGACATTCTGGCGTCCATTGAGGAGCAGCGTGAACGTAACGAGGAAGAGGAGGAGGAAGTTGAAGAGAACGAGACTCCCGAGAATCAGGAACAGCAAGCAGATGCCTTGCCGAGCGACCTTTCCACACCTGTCAGTCTAATGCAAGGTGCTGCTGAGAACTCCAAAAAGAAGAAGAAAAAGAAGAAGAAGTCAAAAACTGCTGGGCTTCCCGAGGCAGGATCGGCTTTGGATGACAATTACAAGGAAAAATTCGATGAAGATATTATTGAAAATCCATACGATCCGTAAGTGATCTTATTGAATAATCGAGAAAGAGAAAAAGATTTTGATGTTTACTGTGGTTACAACTTTAGATCATGGCCTCTTGCACAGCGTGTTGAATACGCCATTTGGAAGTATCGGAAGAATCACAAGTTTTCAGAAATGAAACGTGCCATATTTGACAACTATCTCAAGTTTGGTGGTATCGAAACAGGCCCCAATGCATTTTTGGGCCGAACGACGAGCGCGGATGCACCTGAGGATCCGGACGCAGAAGCAGATTGGGAGGCTGCGAAGACAGCTACCGACGTTGTACCTGATCAACCAGATGACGACGAGGAGCTAGTGGTCAGTTTCAGCGAAGTGGCTCAGGTATACCTTGGCAATACATTTGTCCGAGAAAGTCGGTTCATTGGATTGCAAGACTTTATCGATGCGCCGTTGCTTGTGGATGCGTTCCTGCGGTACCTAGAGATTCGAAATGTTTGCCCCGAATATGCGGACGATATCCGGAAAGCGAGAGAGATTGTAGCGCAAGCAAAGAAGGAGCTACCAATGTGCAAACGGGCTGCAAATCTCATGCCAGGCGACTTCAACAAGGCATGCAGTGTATTGTTTGATGGAGGACTGAAGCCAGTGTGGGCTGCTGATACAGCATCCTGGACAGGCGCAACGTTGAAAACACAGAACCTTGTGGACGATTTTCTAGCAGATACGGTTGGCATGACCACAGCAGAGGCGCGCAAATTGGTGGAATCTGTCGTAAAGAACCCCTCGCAGCGGGCGGTCATTGATCAACGTGAGGCTTTGTTTGTCAAGATCATCAAAATTGCAGAAACCCAAGACAGTGATCCTGCAGAAAAACTGATACCCGTTACGCTGGCCGATTACGACAACGAAAAGGACCAGTTTCCAATCTATCTTGAAAAGAAAATTGTAAAGGAACTGCTCGAGGGAATGGTCATGACAGCAACTCTGTATAAATTAGATTGTGGACAATGGTACCTAGATCGTGCTGCATTAATCATGCCCACCTTTTACATGCACGATGATTGTATGGACGAGGAAGCCTTCTTTTACGAATAAATGAGTCAACATTGAAAACAACGGATAATAGTAGGTAAATATGCAATGTATATTGAAGGGAATAAGCAAAGGTATAACATGTATAATATCTACGCAACTTGCAATATATATTTGTCTCCTTTTCAAAGATCTCCTTAACCTTGAGTGTCGTTGGATATATCTTCCATGGACATATCATCGGTCGTTGTTTGTGTAGCGGAGGATTCAGTTCTTTGTGTATCTTTTCCACCGCCACGCATTCTGGATGATGTGGGAGAGGTCTCCAAAGCCGGCGCCCCTTGAATGTCGTCGCCACTCAATGAGCAATTTGCAATTGTTGCCTCAACAAAGTAGAGCAAATAATCATCCAGAAATAGTCGAAGGGTGCGAAAATGATCTGTTAAGGATATGTGTTGTTTAGCTAAAATGCGAAAAGCACTCTTCTGCTCTGTAACTTACCAGTTGTAGGAGCTCCGCTTGTTGCCAGATCTTTCATTGCGAGGGTGACATACATATTCCATTGCAAAATAATTTGTTTTGCTTTGGAGAGGTAGGTTTGGGTTGCTTCATTGGTATCAGCATCGGTCAGGGGAGATGTGGGTCTCGGCAAGCATTTTTTGACAACGTCCTCTATCCATGCAACAAAGGTTTCGACGGAAGCTCCAGGGTGAAGCAAAGACGGAAATTCTTCTCGTACTAAATGAAGGGATTTGAAAGTTATAATCGATGCAACGACATTGAACAAGATTTTTCACTACTTACAGAGTTTATCGACGAAGTTCATGTTACACGCACACACCCATCGTGTCTCGTCAAGAATATTGTCGAAATCAATCTGCTCCCAATCGGTGCGCATAGTTTCAACAATATCAGAGCGCCGAAGCATGGTAGCTGTCGATTGCGCCATTTGATTCAGCTTGAGGTGACGACAGAATTTGGAGACGAATACGTTTGCAGCTGTATGGTGATTAATATAAATGACTGAACTGCCACGACAATGCAGACGATAACTGTCTCCGCGTACCTTGAACCTTTTTGTCTCGCAACTCCTCTGGATATTTGGCCAGAGCTTCAACTAAATGCTTCACCAATTGATTGGTGTATTGACGGGACGCGCGGATTATCTCGAACGGTAATGTTGCACACATGGAAGGAATTAGACTTAGGATAATTGCCTAGAACAGATCGATGGTTAGCAAAAGATTGAAACCTTTGAGATGAACAATATAGCCTTACATCATACAGAGCACAATCCCATCGCCATATAGAGTCCAGTAAGTTGGGTTCATTGGCGAGAAGTCGGCGTGTTTGCTGGGGTAGCGTATCGTAAAACTCAACTAGGTCATTCATAGCCTATCCAATAATCATTGTTTAGTAATCTGTCTTGCGGCGATTATCTCCTTTATGGTTCACTTACAATGTTTACTCTTCCGCTCTGCAAATTGTGTAAAATACTGTAACAATGCGACTCGTACGCGTTTGCAAAGTCGATCACCGCGTCTGTATCCTGAAATTCAATACCTGTCTGAACAATCATAGAAAATGATGGCAAGCGAACATCCACAGGCTCGAAATGGATATATGTTCGACGATCCTCCAATTGGGAGGACGCTTGGCTCGATCGCAGATCCGCGAGTGATACACTTTCATAATTCTGATGGGATACTGATGATTCTGCCTCCGTTTGCAAAGGCTCCTGCGCAGTAGTTGAAACCAGAGAACGTTGTATATGTGATCGTTCCTGCTGAGGCTCCTGCGTTGGCAAAGGAGCACTATATTTATAGACATTGCAAATTAGGAGCAGTGTGAATATTTCTGAACGCTTAATATCAAAATTACCTTGCAAGATACGCTGGATTTGTCTGCAGGAAGCCAGCAGTGGATGGTCTACGACGGATGCCGCAATAGTGGTACTTTGATTGGCCCCGAGTACCGAGTCGTCGGGTAGTAATGTTTGGGAACACATGGCGAATGAGCTTACCAAATGTGGCTGCATTGACAACCGGCAAGTTACACGCAATGCTGCTTACTCTGTAGTGTTCAAACATGCCACTGCGTGGTACATTGTGGTCTTCACGGTACTCATAGCACTGTCGTATCCTAAAGTTTGTTTTGCAAAGAAAACATGAACACACGAGACACAATTGCAGGGGGGTCAGGGCAAGCTTACCAATTCAAAGCGTATCTGTTTGCATCCTGGTCTTTCAACATCGCTTGTCGTCGAGAAGTCTTTCTTCTTGAAGAAACTTCATCTCCATCATCTTGTCCACTGCTCGCGTGTCGCTTACGATATCTTCTTTTGGGTCGAGTAGACTCTGTATCTTCGTCCATAGAATGTGGCTCTTCGTTGTTCTCCGCGGCAGCAACGGCAGCCGCTTGTCGTAGCTGTTGTTGCCTGGTCGAGCGTCGTAGACCAGTGCTATCACTGGGACCCGGCTCCGGTGAGCGATCGTCGTCGTCGTTGCGATCTTGGTGCGATCAGTTGCATAGAGAACCTCGAGTTTTCAGCAAGCACAAGACCTACCATAGGGTTCAAACTTCATTGGGGATGCAGTCTTTGAGGCGCGAAGTCGAGCTCCTCGTCCTTTTACACGAGCCATTTTGTCGCAGTAAAAGTAAAAGAAAAAGAGAAAAAAAGATGATGAAAAAAGAGTGATTTTTATTGTCTCATTTCCGGATTGAAACGGGATGCTGTTGACAATGGGCTGGACTTTTCTTCTGCATTGACTTTCCCAACATCCGTGCTTCTTTCGACGATGGTGGATTCTTTCTTTTTCCTTGTTTCCTAGGAATCGAAATGGTAGTCTTGGCAGCACTTCTTTGTGTTATTATCGAGACGTGGACGATAGATTACTTGGCTGAAACTTGTATCATCAACACCGCTATGCATTTCTGGCTCTTTTCGCGGCTCGGCCAGAATGATCATCCCTGCTGATACTTGACGCCATAGCCGATTTGCTCGATCTTATATCATCTTCCTGCGTGGTGCGACGCAGTGGGTATTCGATGTTTTGTTGCGCGAGCACGCTGTATTGCGATGTGTGAATTTCAACAGCATGATTTGACACCAAACGTATTTTAAAACTCACTTCATCATTGGTTTTGGATCTTCTTGAAAGTAAGGGTGGTTAAGCGCTTTCTCGGCGCTTATTCTCTTTGCCGGATCGTATTCAAGCAAAGACGCTAGCAGGTTGTATCCAGCTTCACTTTTTGATTGGCCGTGGATTGAATTGTATAGCTGCTTGAGATTGTTTTGATACCTGCATGCAGAAAGGTGAGAAATCACAGTCTGCAAAACTGACACGATGTTGATTTGATAAAATACATTTGGAATGAGCTGAGCCGTTCAGCCTCTGGCAACTGATCAAGCGTCGGCCAGCGTTCCTCTAAGGATATGTGGTCAGTGCGAGCAGAAGATGTGGGAAAAGGAAATCTTACTTGTAGGTGTTCCGAGCACTTCAAAAATCTTTGTCAATTGGCTTCGCTGGAAAGGCACATTCTTTTTGTTATCCATTTTTGCTTCCTCGCCCTTGAAAATGGGTTTCAGGGTGAGCAGCTCGCCAAATATGCATCCGATAGCCCACATGTCGACCGCTTTAGTGTAATGGCGAGATCCAAACAAAAGCTCGGGTGCTCTGTACCAAATCGTAACAACTACTTTGTCTCCATTGAACAGCGGTAGCAATGGCCTATTAAATAAGCGAGCCAGTCCCAAATCACCCGTCTTGACAACACCATCGCTGGTCAATAAAACTGAACATTGTAGATAGCAACTTAGTTTCTCGATTTGCGCTGTTCTTCATCATATTGAACGTACCATTTGCAGGCTTTAAATCTCGATGAAGTACCCAGTTTGCATGTAAATACGCGACTCCATTGATCAATTGCCACAATAATGATTTGAGGACAACCTCAGGTATCGGTTTTCTTTCATGTGTCAGGTGATGATGTATGATTTGCTACAAAGTTCCATAGTTAGGAAGCGTCTAAGCAGCACAAAATTATCTAATCCTTTCTTACCAGAAAGTCGTGTTCAGCATATTCAAAAACCATGTAAATAGCCTTATCTTCTAAAAGGACCTCTTCGAGACTGACAATATTTTCGTGTTTCAGCTCTCGGCATAGCTATGTTGCCAGTTGAGTCAATAAGTGCAAACGTATTCATGGAAATTTTACTACCTACAGCTATTTCTCGACAGGCAGACTGTGAGATACCAACATAGTGATGTCCTTCGCCTTCTCTGTCAGGTTTGAATTTCTTGATGGCAAACTCGCGAGGATCGTCCCTGTTGGATCAGTAATCGATGAGCAGGTTTGTAACCATTGACAACAATAACTTTTGCCTTCTTACTTGTTCCTTGACCTAGCTTTGTATACACGACCGTAGGTTCCAGAGCTGATGAAGCCAATGATTTCGTACTTGTCAAGGACACGCATTCTCATGGCGTCCCTCCGCATTTTGTACTCTGTCATGGACATGCTGCATATATCGGGAAACTGGGTTAAAAGATCTGTGTCCCTGTGGGGGACAGATATTTATTGATTAGCCTTCAAACATTAAGTATATGGGCACCTCACCTCATTACATCGGCTCTACTCTTGTATCTCTACACGCGGCGTATAAGGTCTGGCTCAATGGATTGCTAAACTTTGCTGCGACTTTCAATGGAAAGCTTTGGAATAACGAACTTCAAGTAACGTTTCATATAATAATGTTTTGATCTGTGGTACGTTTTTCTCGCGACAATCATTTTTAATGGAAGATATCGCTTCCAAGCAATGGACAACCTTAAGGGTATGATACCAAACTTCATCAAAGGTGTTTGTCGTCGATAAGCAAAAATATAAAACGCGGATATAGACAAAGCATTTACTCCCATCGATATGGCAAGGTTGGCACAAATTGTCCAGAAGGCATATATTGGCACTTACAGTTGTAACATTCAGAGAACGATACCCGTTTTTTATTATAAAGGTAGAAGAAAAAACATGGAATCTGTGATTAGGAGGACTGGATGGTATCGGACTGATGACCTTGATCGACTTGCGAGCTGGATTGGCTGGAGAAGCTGGTACTTTTATCTGTAAGTGACCTTGCTCTTTCTGCTACTGCTTGGATCCACGCATACAAGTCTGGGAATGCCTTCACGAAGTTGCAAAGCTCTCGTGGAGTTGTTGGAAATCCCAATCTTTATCTGGCTGCCGAATACGGACAGAAATTTTGTCTGTAAAAGGGAATGCTTTAGGTCATTTCAAGATACCTAAAGCATAGACGCAAGCATTCACACTGGCATGCTCCTAGCGATAGAAAACTTCATCGATCTGCACGATGCTCTTTCTCGCCAACACGGATTGTGATATTCAGACTGTTGTGCATATGGACTCTCGTCGACTACAGAACTTAGATCAAAGTAGGCAGTATCGTCTATACTAATTATCACTATATTGCTTGATAACGCGGATGGGTTTGAGACACACAATGGTAAATGACCGTGTATATATGGTTAATTGCTGGCCAGAGTGCCTGAATCACTGCAACGCGGGTAGTGTAGAGTTTTTCACCGTCGTCTCTAAATTTTCCAGGAAAGGCCGTGTGTGCTCCCTCCAGCGAGCTCCATGGCGACCAATGGAACGTACCCTTCCTTTGTCAACACCATACTATCCAATTTCACTTCCCTGCCTCGTCGCACAGCACGTCAATCCTAATTATGGCAATCAGTAATGGTCAAAGGGTCAAACAGATCGTTTCCAGAAGAATTTACCACTTAATATCGAGTATATCCAAATACTGCAGAAATAGATAATCCATTAATGGAACAAGTTCAGGTGCCTGGTGTTCGTTCTCGTTGCGCTTCTGCCAATGGGTTAGATCGCGCCTCCATGTATTGTACACTACTTTAATTAGCTTCCCGTAGAAAATATGAATAATCAAGTTTCAACCTACAAGAGCATGAGCAGCTGATGCAGAATATCCCAGTCGGCGTGCTTCGTCGCATGAAATGATTCTTGCTTAAAGCTCTTCTTGTAATTGCTCATAAGAATTCTCAAGCTTTCGCCAGCTTGCTGACAAACTGGCCGGAAGGAGTATTCGCAGAGCTGTTTGAGGAAGATACTCTTGGGAGCTATCAAAATAAATTCAACCATGAAACTTATGGCTCAGCCAGGCACGATAACTGGCATGCCTTGCATCATTCATTAATGCAGCTGTAGGTTGGAACATGGTTATGTATACCTTCTATGTGAAGCTAATCGACGTATGTTACAGAACGTATGTGGGGGCCTGTGCCTTCGTTCGTTTCAACACGGGTCAAGAAGGACGTTGCGGTTGAGTTTCCAGACAATATCGAATGGGCATTCACAGCAAGAAAATCTCGAATGCAGATTAGGGTTTTCCTATCTGTATCCGATAACAAATTGCTGGTTTCCATATTTTCGGTATAATCTCCGGAAACAGTCTTTTTGCTCATTATTGATTATTACAATTGGGATTGAAGTGTTGTGTGGAGAAGCTATGGACGTACGACTGGATACTGGCGAAAGAAGACAACATGCACTCGCAGCCATGGAGCTCCTTGGATGGTTAGACGCAGCTCTTCCTGGAAAATTTTAAGAATGAGGGAAGTTCAAAGATACATCATCAAATCATTTTGATCAAGTATCTAACGATATGTCTGGAGTCCGCTCACTTCTTGTAGTCTCCATTATGTCCAGATTATCGACTTGACGAAGAAGTCTGTCCGAGCAGATCCTTCGACAGACTGTTTCCAAGGAAACTCAAAAACTAATCGAAGAAACAGTTGATCTCCAAGAGATCAAGTTGTTTTCAGCATGCAACAGTCTTGTTAAAAAACGAGCAAGAAAATACTATTCTCAGAGCCGCTTGAGGATCTTCGGGAGGAGTTCAACCTGTTCTTTTTGACGTCTGCAAGGCAGTCAAGGATAACCGCGAATCAAGGACTGTCGGTACTTTACTCAGCCGCGAAACCAGCGTTCCAGCTTGACAGGAAACCTACAAAGTTGATGCTGCAGTTGCTATTAGGGTATTCTTATATACTTTCTAATGTTTATCTTCAAGCAAAAGAAGCTTGTCTTTGCATTTGATGCTTCGTCACGCGTATCACCAAGCTTCCTACGGAGACGGGTCATGAGTCAGAAAGTTACCGTTCAACTTTGGATACAGAACTGAACTTGGAGACAAATGTTCATGTATTTTTTTCCTTAGGAGCGGCCAACATAAGACTCGTATTATTGTGAAGAGAAACCAACAACTCGTCGCAGATATTCGAGCTAGACATCCTTCCATGTGGAACGAATGTACTTTCTGGGCTTGAAATGTCAGGAACTGTCTTTGTCAGGAAAATTCAAGCAATTGGGTGCTGCTGCTGCTTTTCTTTTTCTTCGCCTACATGAAATTCAAAGCTGTAATTTTTGACATTGGTAATATCATATCTACATTACTATGCAGAAATTAATGCTAAAACGGATTTAAGGTGGTGTTTGTGTGGGATCTCCCATGGCAGGCATCCACCGGTATGAAAAGCAACATGGGCTTCCTCGAAACTACATCAACGTTGCCATGTGAGTTTACCGAGTCAAGGCAATATACGAACGATGAAATGTAATACCTTACAACAAAACAGCGTAAAACAGGGCGAAAACGGAGCATTTCAGGTGAATAGACGCAATTTGCATATTTCTCGAGCGTGGAGCGGGCTGATAACGAAGAATTATAGAAACTTGAGCGCGGCGAGATCAGGCTCAAGGATTTCTACAAGCAATTTGGTGAGCAGTTGTCTGATCCAATTCATAAGAAGCATTATCGCGAATATCTCCAGAAATCGGGTAAACGTAAGGATGGCGGAAACAAACACAGGAACCCGAACGAGAACTGTCGCTAATGCAACGTGACAGCTGTACCTGAACATATACCCGACGTTAAAGTTGATGGCAAGGCTTTGTGGAGAACTATGATGGCAGAGACGAACAACGTAGATCCAAGAGTTTTTCATGCCATTCAACGTTTGCGAGGTACATAACCTGCATACGTTGCTAGAACAATTTGGCTCACATGGTTTGGGTTAGAGAGCGGCAAGTTCATAGTAGCAGCCTTGACAAATAATTCCGAAATGGCAGAAGAGGAAGAGTTGAAAGGTGGAGGCTCTCAATTGAAGGAATATTTCCATCATTTTATAGAGTCCAAAGTGGTCGGCCTGAGGTAGGCTTTTGAAAACTTGCGATATCCATGCATATAAAATATTCAACCATAATGCCCAGAAAACCCGATCCAAACTTCTTTTTGCATGCCTGCAAGGTCATCGGTGTAAAACCAGAAGAGGTTGTTTTCTTGGATGACATTGGCATGAATTTACGTGCTGCCAAAAAGCTCGGCATGGAAACTATTCGTAAGCTGATACTTTTTGTCAATTTCAATGGCCGTATTTGTAACTCTTTTCCTTTTTACACAGAGGTCAAGATGGGACACTCTGAAGAGGCTATTGCAAAGCTAGAAAAACTAGTAGACATGGATCTGCACACTAGTGTTGATCTCAGTCTTTGTAAACTTTAAGAATGTATATCCAATCATAATTTGTTGTTGAGAATCCATTTTTCCTGCTGTGAATGAAACATTTCCTTTTCTTTCTTTCTGCTTGAATCACCATGTACAGATCGAGGTCCAGAGAGAGATACAGATCCCCTTCACCTTCCAGCAAAAGACGAAAACATACACATTACAGTGATCGTTCTACTCGTAGCCGTAGTCGAAGCATTGATCGCGACGAACGTTCTCACCGTCACCGATCGTCGCAGCGCCATTCTTCACACCGGTCTTCGAGGTACTACGACGACTATTACGAGTCAAGTAGCCGACGCCATGACTATCCAAATGACTCGAGAAGCCGGGAGGACCACTATTCGTCACACAGTCAAAGTAAAGATGGTACGCCGGAATCAAATGCTGTAGACAAAGAAACGCAAGTAAGTTGGAATTCTAAAGATCAGACAGTGTCGAATGTAGTTTTGACAAAAGCGATATAGAAACCAGCTCAGCCTGATAAGGAGGATTGCTTCGACAACGAAGAGAACAGCTTGCAAAATGGAAGAGGGAACGAGAAGCGGCGAAGAAGGCAGAGGACGAAGCCAAAGCCAAAGCAGAAGCAGAAGCAGAGGCAGAGGCTCAAGCTCAAGCTCAAGCTCAAGCGGAAGCGGAAGCGAAAGCAGCAGCCGAGAAAGAAGAACAGCAAGAACAAGGGTCAACAGCAGTTACGCATGCCGAAGATACACAGCAGGTTGCTAAAGAACAAGAGCAAAAGCCAACATCGGTCACGGATGTCAGTGGAGAGGAAGATCAAGTGGCAGAAGGAGGAAAGAAATGGAGTCTTGAGGATGACGATGACGATGACGATGAGGACAATGCTATGGAGGTGGAAACGGCTGAACGGGAAAGCGCTGATGCGGAGAGAAGCTTCAAACCACTGAACAAGGAAGATGACGAGGCTAAAGATGAGACTTTTGGTTCTAAGCAACTCGGTCAGCAGCAGCGCAACATCTTTGGGGATAAGAAGGAGCAAACAAATGGAAAAGATGAGAAGAAACAATCCGCCGCGAAGCCAAAGAGCTCCATGAAGATTGGATTTGGACTGGGCAAAAATATGGTTCTGAAGAAAGCTACACCTGGCAATAATATCAACAACAAGAGTCCTGCAGGAAGGGCCAAAGTGGAGGCGGAGACGCCGGAACCGAAAAAGGAGCCGGAACAAATGGACGTTGATAATGCAGAAGATGTCGATCCTCTTGAAGCATACATGATGGACGTTCGCGCTGAAGCTCGAAAGATTAATGAAGAAGATAAAAAGCGTATGAATCTTTTGGAAAAGGCAAGTTCAAACCGAATGGATGCCGATGAAGATGAAGTTCAAGGTCAAGAAGATGAAGACGAAGATGAAATTGGAAGTGATCCGGAAGACATCTTGGCGTAAGTAATCGAAAAAATGGGATGCATCGGATACATAGAAACAAATGCCTTACTGTCTTTTTCCATTAGGATGGCGGCAAAGAAAGTCAAAAAGAAGGATCTTGCAGCTGTGGACCATTCTCAAATTGATTATGAACCTTTCCGGAAAGATTTCTACATCGAGCCTCCAGAGCTTAGGGATATGACACCAGATCAAGTCGAAATGCTGAGAATCGAACTGGATGGCATCAAGATTCGCGGCGTCAACTGCCCAAAGCCTATTACTAAATGGACTCACTGCGGTCTTCCAGCGGGATGCTTGGAAGTTATCAAAAAGCTCAAGTTTGAAAAGCCTACTGCTATTCAGGCTCAAGGTATACCTGCGATTATGAATGGACGCGACGTTATTGGCGTTGCTAAAACCGGCTCCGGTAAAACGATCGCATTTCTTTTGCCGATGTTTCGACATATAAAGGATCAACGCCCGCTTGAAATGGGTGAAGGACCTATTGCTGTTATCATGACTCCTACTCGTGAGCTCGCAACGCAAATCCATCGTGAATGCAAGCCATTCTTGAAAGTTTTGGGCCTGAGGGTAAGCTGATAAACAATTGACGAGTTTAAAGCATCAATACTAATTAAAATATCATCTGTAGGCTGTCTGTGCATATGGTGGTTCACCTATCAAGGATCAGATTGCAGACTTGAAGAGAGGCGCAGAGATTATCGTGTGCACCCCCGGTCGTATGATTGATCTGCTCTGTGCAAATTCTGGCAGAGTAACAAACTTGAGACGAACAACGTATCTGGTACTTGACGAAGCTGACCGTATGTTTGATATGGGTTTCGAGCCTCAGGTAAGCTCAAAGTATACATATTTTTATCCATTCCATGATAAATGTATACATTTGTATATAGGTCATGAAAATCGTTAATAATGTACGACCCAACAAGCAGACTGTGTTATTCTCTGCAACCTTCCCTAGACAGGTAAGATTTGATACATACCATCCAACTAGATTGGAAAATCTCTAAACCATCTCATAGATGGAAGCTCTGGCTCGCAAAGTCCTCAAGAAGCCGCTGGAAATTACAGTTGGTGGCAGAAGCGTTGTCTGCAGCGATGTTGAGCAGCACGTGGAAGTGATCGAAGAATCAACGAAGTTTGTGCGCTTGTTGGAAATTCTGGGTGACTTTTTCAACAAAGAAGAAGATGGCGACTCGCGAGCCCTTGTCTTCGTCGATCGACAGGAAGCAGCCGACAATTTGCTAAGAGACTTGATTCGAAGAGGCTACTTGTGTCAATCCTTACACGGTGGAAAGGTATCTTGAGAGTTACATCCGTGAAAAGCAAAACTGAATGATGTTGCTAACCAAAAACAAACATTTTTTCTATAGGATCAAGCGGATCGAAACAGCACCATCTCAGATTTCAAGTCGGGTGTGAGCGATATTCTTATTGCTACCTCTGTTGCAGCCCGTGGTCTTGATGTGAAACAACTCAAGCTTGTTGTCAACTATGAATGCCCGAACCACATGGAAGACTATGTCCACCGTGTAGGTCGAACGGGTCGTGCGGGCAATAAGGGTACCGCTTACACCTTTATTACCCCCGATCAAGGTCGCTATGCGTTGGATATCTGCAAAGCTTTGAAACTTAGTGGACAAGAGATTCCACCAGACTTGCAAGAACTTATGGACAAATTCCAGGAGAAAGTTAAAGCTGGCGAGGAACGATTTGCTGGTTCTGGTTTCGGCGGTAAAGGCCTGGAACGATTCGACAAGGATCGAGACATGGTCAAACGAATCCAAAAGATGGTAAGTCACTAAACTTTATGCTCCTTTGATGTCCGAAACGCTGACCCGTGCGTAGGCTTACGGTGGTGATGATATGGAAGAATCAGAGGACGAAGAGTTTCTTGAAGAGATTGAATCAAAGATTACTGCTGCCAATCAAACCCAGCAAACACAACCACCTAGCACTGCTACAGCCGCCACAAGCAATCAACCTATCGTACCTGGTCAAGCGGCTGCAGCTGCGGCTGCGGCTGCAGCTATGGCAGAAAAGGCTGGCAAAGGAAGTGTCGATCAGAAGACAGCTGCAGCACTTGCAGCCAAGAAGGCGGCCGCAGAAGTGGCAGCTAGGATTAACGCTATGGCTGGAGCAAACAAGCACCGTGCCCATGAGGTCGTCGCAGATATCAATAACAAGTTCAGCGCTGGTGGAGCCATGCAGATCGACGACAGCAAAGGGGAGGGACGTCCTGTTTACGCTGAGGAGATTGTCATTAATGATTATCCTCAGAAGGCCAGATGGAGAGTTACTAACAAGGTAAATAGCTAACAAAAATGGGTGTGGTTGAGGAGTTACTAACAATATGAGTGTATTTCTTTATATAGGAACAAATTTCTCAAATCACTGAAGTCTCAGGCGCTGCCATTACTACGCGTGGTACCTTCTTCCCACCAGGCAAGCAGCCTGGACCAGGCGAACGCAAACTGTACCTGTTTATTGAAGGTGACTCGGAGCTGGTTGTTGAAAAAGCGAAGAATGAGATCAAGCGTATCCTGGTGGAGGCTACGGTGGCACAAATGGAAGCAGAAGCTAGGACAGGAGGCGGTACAAGCGGCCGCTACTCAGTTGTTTAAACTAGTTGCACCTTTGCTTTTTCGTTCTTGAGTATAACAATAAAAATTCCAAGATATCCATTGTTTCCTTGTAGAATTGTTTATAGCACATGACCTTGAGGTCTGGATAGTGTAGTAGTAGTGGTGGTGTTGGTAGTAGTAGTAGGAGCCCGCGTACTATTGTGGCTCAAGCCAGATAAAAAACTTATCTAAGATCAACCTGTTGCATGGGAGAATAACGTTTTGTTCACCGCGTGGATTCACTAGTGTCACAATGATCTCTGCAAATGTCCCTGCTGTACATGGAGGAATATAGGTCTTCTCCGCGACCCAAGGTATGAACTTTGTCAATCAAACAGTTTGCATCTTCAATCTATAATCGATGTAAAATATATCTAAAATTTAAACTATTCGAACAAGGACTTGCAAAAAAAATAAAGAATGTGTATATCCGGCATGAGCGCGGACATGATTTCCTCGAGGATTGTTAGTATAGAATGAAAATGATATCTTGATAACTTCGGTGTCCCGGGGTACGTCGTCAAGTAAGCAAAAAACTGTATGGATATCATACTAGATCCTATGAGGTAAGGCATAGTACGCATTCTTATTTTCTTGTATCGTAAAGGCATGGAAAGAAAAACTCAGTTTGGTTAAATCACTTTTTAAGGGTGGTTTGTTGTGGCGTATAAAGTTTCTATTACACTGCAGGTGCCCAAAGTTTGATACAAGCAGACAGGAGTGGACGAAGCGTTTTACTGTCACTCTATACACTTAAATAATAATGGGTAGATAACATTCTCTTATGCTTTCCTGGAGGACATATCAATTGAATTCCGTGATACTTGTTACAAAAAGCTGCATGAATGTAGAAAAGATGAGACGAGTTTTCATCACCATCATCATCATCATCACACATGTAAATACAAAGAATCAAACTGAAAGGCAATCTGCGGCATGTCCGGTGCAAGACCCTGCGGTAATTGCAGTCAAGCTGTCATGCAGGCAAACTACACTGGATTATACATCTTCTTTTTCTTTGTATGTGTGCGGGTTGATGACCATTTGCGCGCGTCATGTATAGGCAGTTTAGGACTATGTACCAAGCAAAAAAAAGGGGGAGATTGGGTCATCAAATGGGTAAAAGTTTGCAAATCTTATAACTATTTTTTGTTTAGCTGCTACTAGAGTCGCCAAAGCCGTCTTTGCGAATATCAAATAACCGTCCCAGATCCTTGCCATCCCGCAAGAGCCTAATGCTCTTGAATGCATTTCCGTTCGGCCTCTTGTCCTTTGTTACTTTGCCGTGCTGATCTAATATCTTGGTTTCCAAAGCTGTGGGCGTCTCAAAATCTTCAAAGATTTCGTTGTCCAGTTCGATAGAGATGCCGGTTGTCCCACTTGCTTTGACCACCTATATATAAGATAATTTGGAATGAATGTTTCTTATATGTGTGTATCCGAGTTTCCACTAGTCTTTTTATACCGTCATTGATTTTGATACGACGACTTTGCATGCGCTGAAATTGCGCTTATACACGATAACGTCGCGCTCGCGTATAAGTCCTTTTCGACACATGTCCTTTAGCGTAATATTTTTAGAGTCTCTGTATTGTTTTTGCATGAGTAAAAAAAGCTTCAAATGAAACTGTCGTCCCTGGGTTTCCTTTTACCCTGCAACGTTGTGTGCCTTGTCTCGATCGTTCAGTTCGCCCCAATATGTTTCAAATGCTTCATCCTAAATACAGAAAGGAATAACTTCATTAGTAAAGATCCTCCTTCTCTTTGTGCGATGACAAGGCTGAAGGAAAAGAAGAAGAAAAAAAAGAGGATGGGAGAAATCGCGTACCTTGGCAGTGTCATTTGTTGTAACCGCGGAAGAACTGCTAGCGGAGGACAGTGCGCCATTGCTCAACATCATTTGCCAGTCATCCAGGGAGCTCCAGAATACAGGATTATCTTGCCGTGAAAAGAAAGAGGGCGGTAATGTACCATCATGCGCAGTGTCTACTGGAGGCAACAATTGCGCAAGCTGTTCCTGTTCGCTTGGTGACAAGAGTTGAAAAGCCGAATATTCGAATATCGACTGCCATAAAAGTTATTTCTCTGTTTAAAATCAAAACTTGTTTCTGTTCTCTCTCCTAATACCTCTAAGGGCATTGTTGCCAGTACACTGGATGGGTCCGTCATTAAATAATCAACAGACCACGGGTCTGGTCTGAACTTTTTGTACGGCTGCTCGTGGTCATTCGGCGAACGAATCATGAGCTGGCTAGTCTCCAACGCCATGTCGTCTTCAGGTTGTGTGTCTGTCTTTAACGGCGCAGTAAAAGCACTCGGGTCGTAAAGGTTCATGTGGGAAAAAGATAAAGATACAAGAAAAAGAGGAAAAAGAGGTGCAAAAAAAGGATTTCCACACCCAAAAGCGCGTTATTGCTTTTTTGGGTCTGCCCACGCCTGCATATACATGAAACTTTAACTCATGGATCCGCACCATCCGAGTTGACCGAGACGTGAATAAATGTTGTGGGAAAGAGTTTTGGGAAAAGCTTTTTCTTGTCGGTGCACGCACGCAAATACGCACGCACCAACTTGTAACTAAACTGCTATAACCATATGGACTTGGGTCAAGAGATTGGGGGATTTTCTCCCCCTCCCCACCTCACTTTCTCTCTCTTTCTTTTTTTTGACAATATGTAAGGAAGAAACCTGCAGGGATGCCGCCAAGAAGGCAAATTGATAAGATCTTTTCTCTTTCTTTCTCTTTTCTTGTTTTTCTTTTTCAGGGTAGAAGAGAAAATGGTATTCATTTTTGCTGCTTTTTTAGCTCTGTATCATCATATTGTTTGTTATCTGCTACTGCGAGCATACGAGGAGTGTCTTCGCTGCCGATTTGAACACTATCAAAATTTTTTGGTTCATCAGTTTGGGCTGCACGAGTGACACAATTTAGGGGGAGGGAGTTGGGATGTTACCAGGATAGGACGCGTGATGGAGATGTCGCTTGTTTACTGCCAGAGCTATGTCGAGAACTGCTCAGGATCCAGTCATGGAATATGGCTTCTTCAGGAGTCATGCGTTTTGCAGGGTCCCAATGTAAGCAGCGCGAGACAAAGTCCAGGAAAAGGGCGTCGTTGCATCGGAGAGCTTGCGCAAGTGTTTTTGTGCCTGGTCGTCGCTTCTTGCCTCTCGAGTTGGGTATAATGCGTGGGTTTCCACTGGAATCTACAATGAGTGACGTTAGTCAATCATATCAAGCTCTCTTTTTCTTCTCTAAATCAAAGAAACTTGCCAAAGAAGAGTTTCCTTCGTGCACTCTGCTCAATCAGGTATCGGCTTGGCACACCAAGAATTTCCATGATACAAGCTAATTGTTCCTGCTCGTTCTCGCCAGGGAACAGCGGAAGTCCGGTATATAGTTCTGCTAAAATACATCCAAGACTCCACATGTCAATCGCCATATTATAAGACATGCCTATATTTGGTAATGAGAAAAATAAAGAACTTGACCAGTCGATTCCTGATAAGAAACGCTTACCCAAAATTACTTCAGGAGATCTGTAGAATCGGCTTTGTATATAAGTGTACACTCTGTCATTTTCGAAACAGCTGCTGCCAAAGTCTATCACTTTGATAGTGCTCTTTGAAGGATGTTTTAATAAGATATTCTAGCAGCAGTAACTTGTTGAGTACGGAGCGAAACCCATTTTCGAGCAGATATACATGATGTTGTTGTTCTTCTTACCTCGGGTTTAAGATCACAGTGAATGACGCCGTGCTCGTACAAGAGGCAAAGTGATCGTAGTAATTGTATGGTAAAGCGCTTAATCAGGCTAAGGCTGAAGCCTCGGTAGTTGTTGGCCTTGATAAATTCATACAAATTGATACTAAGGCACTCGCATGCTATACAGAGATGGTTGCGGAAGTTAAAGTAGTCCGTCATTCGGATATTATGATGTTGATCATGCGGGTCCTATATGTATAAAAAATGCACGTTTTTACACCATCGTTAGAAAGGATGTCCTTTAGAGAATACAATCAAAGATAAAACTCTCTCTTACCCATTCTACTAAATCTTTAAGGATCTTGACTTCAGTCTGTGCTTGAGCGTGGAACCGCTTCTTGTTCCTTATTAGCTTGATGGCTACACTCATTCCGGTCTTGTGGTCAAGGCATTTGACGACTTGACCGAATGATCCACGACCCAATACATCAAGTACTTCGTATCGATATGCTAGATGGTCTCTCGGTACAATGTTGTAGTCACCCCGTTCATCATCGTAGCCATAGTTACGCTCAGGCTTGTCCAACGTTGCCGGGTGCTTCTGTGCTTGATCTCCAATAAAGTAAATCTGTCCATATTCCAAAATCTCGGTTCGTTCGTACAGCGACAAGTAGGGTGCGTAGTACTTGAGAGCTGTCGTCGGGCTTTTAGGTCCGCGTACACTGGCTGCTGCAATTTCGGCAATCTCCTTTTCCCACATCAAAGCACTTGTAGCTGACCGCAGGCCAGCACTGGTATCATCGTCAGGCCGATCTTCATAATCATATGTCAGGCTTTTCCGTGCACGTCGGTCCCGCAAGAACGGGTATTGCAAATCTGCATTGGCATAATCGTCCTTGATAGCATGCTGTGCAACCATTGCTTGCAGTCGTTCCTGCAGACTCATTGCACGATGCCGTTCCTTTTCTTTTTCGCTGCTGATGAGATTCTCTTGGTCAGTGACTGACGCCAGCGAGTTCTTTCGGCTGCTGCCGCTACTGCTTGCGGCAGCTAATCGCGCGCTAGCTGCGTTCATGCTGCTTGTGCTGATCTTTCTTGAGCGAGGAGGCAATAAGCCTGCTGAATATGGCCCCAGCGACGGTGATGCTTCTTCGCTGCCTGCTATTCCGTTCTTGCTATTTACAGTGGAAAGAGAAAGCTTGCGAGTATTGGTGATTTGGCTGGTGGCCACGGGTCGTGTCCTAGGCGATGCTGTTGTTGCTATGTTTTCGCGCGGCGAAGCGACAGGTGTGATTCGTGAAGTCGTCGTTTTCAGCGATGCGCGACGGTCTCCACTTAGTACTGCTTTGGTAGCTGGTGTAGTCGCTGACGTTGCTGATGTATTTTCCTCCTCACTGCTACCACTACGACCTGCACTGGGTGTTCTTGACGCATCTGAGCGGTTAATAGTCTTGGATAATGAAGGTTTCGGTACGCATGACGGTGTGGATGCATCTTTCCTTGTGGATGATTTTGGTATAGACAGTTTGATCGGTTCTACTTTCATGGGAGGCAAAAGCGATTGCACCGGTGGAGGCGTTGCCAAGCTGCCAGGCAAAGTCTAATAATTTGCAAAAGTGAGTTCCACGCTTGTTCCTTTCTACCATTTGACTTCTCACTATGTTCATACCTTGCCTCGTTTTCTAACAGCTCTGTTGTTTTCAAAGGCAGCACGGGCGCTAGATACACCCTTTGTGCCTGATGTCGTTGATGCCTGCTCCTGTGCAGCCTGGCTCTTCTTCCGCCATGCTAAGGCAGCATTCAGCGACGGTGATGTTGGGATACCTTCCTTCAAACTCTCTGTTCTTGACATGCGTCTCACCCTCCTTAATCCCAGCGATGAGTCATCCATAGCAACAATCGACTTCTTTCTTGTCCTGGCAGTCTTTGTGCTGGTTGTTTCTGTGGATGCATCCGAACCTCGGCTCTGCCGCCGCAAAGCTGCCGATTTTTTTGCATTCTCATCATCAGGTCCCGGAGTCCCCTGATCACCGGAACTTGCACTGCTTGCACGGCTCCCATTTTGATCGCCCTTGCTAGCTCTACTTGATGCTAGTGCTGACCGCCTTTTCGTTGCGAGCATCACCAACGACTCTTCCCGCTCGTCTCCGTTAGCAACCGATGACCTGCGACGAAGGTCAGCAATCGTGGGTTTCATATAGCTCTCGCCACCAGCGCCAGATGTGGGTGTGCCACGGGACGCTGTTGATCTTCGACGTTCAAGCTCATCTTTCAAAACACCCGTCCGCAAAATAGATCCACTGGATAATGTCCGTCGTCGAGGTTCCTTGGCAGCGTTCGTCTTTGCGGCTGCGCTGGCAGCGGCGGCTTTTTCAGCGTCGCGCATTTTCTCCTTGCCGAGACTGAGTCGTCGTTTGGCATCGCTGATAATTTCTGTCGTTGTTCTCTGCGAATCATCGTGAACAGACTTCCTGCGCTGATCTATCTTGGTGGATGGTCTGCGTCCAGAAAGCAGTACCGAGCTTTTTCTGCTGGTGAGGGCATCGGTTGGTGATTTTAGCGCCCTGGTGCGGTCGCCTGGGGCATGTGATGAGTCTGTCTTGTCGGAACAGAGTCCGAGTTCCTGTCGAGCCAATTTCCGCTCCACAATGAGCGAATCGCGAAGAGCGTCTGCGAGTTTGATGACATTGCCGTCATGCAACGTTGACTTTCCGCTGCTGCCACTACGCAGTGATCTCAGATTGGATGTTTCCCCGCTGCTGTTATCTGGTACAGAACGTCGTCGGCGATAATCTACTGCTGCTGTTACCTTGCTGTCACTCGTACCTTCAGAGTCTGCAGTGGACGAGTATCGACTCTTGACAGCAGTGTTAACTTTGGTGGGACCTGCACGCGGCGACGGCTGAGCCGCTGCAGATGCTCTTCGTCGAGTTATGCTCTCTATTGACTTTTTTGTATTTAAAGGGCGCGCACGGGGAGATTCATTGTTTCCTTGTGTTATATTGACAGAGGTACGTTTCACATTCGTTCGCATAGTACTTTCATCATCGGCCACTGTCCCCCGAGACTTGCGTCGTAACCGGACAGTCGTCTCCACACCACTGCCACCTGAACGTCGCGTTGTCGCTGCTGGTGTCTCAAAGTCGTCGTTTTCGACCTGGGCGAATGCTTCGTATATCCCATCTCGACTCATACCCGAATCGTCATCCACACTCTGTATGAGTTCTTTGATGCTTTTGCGAGTGGTGAGCTTGCTGGATGCGCGTGATCTGCTGCTAGCGGTTGATTTCGTATATCGTCCGCTTTCCATCGTTGACTGTTGCGCTCCATATCCCTGTTGATGCATATGTATCCACGACTCGGCAATGGTTGGTCCTGATACGGTCGGCGATGACATGAACTACTGTCACTGTGCGTATGTTCCTTTATGAGTACAAGCTTCTTCGTCTTCTTTTTGATTTTTAATGCCTTTTCTTTTTGCGCGGATAATCCAGAAAAGAGAAAAAGAAAGAAAAAACTCACAAAGATTTTCCTTATACGAGCCGAGGTAGTAACCGAGCCGGATTGGTGGCGAATATAGCTTCGGTGCAGCAAAAAGGAAAAAAAGGTTGATAGTAAAATTAATTCGAGTTTAAATAAGGGGCGAAAGGTTGGTAGGAAGAAAACAAGTGAAGTTGAGTTGCAGATGACTCCCCCTTGGACGGAACAATGAGGGAGCGAATCGCAATGACAATGTGCAAAGTCTAACGCGGTGGCTCGTAAACAAGGTTCGTCGTAAAAAGCAAGAGGAAAAGAGCGGTGAGGACCACGCTGAGGGTGCTAAAGTTGGACCTGAAAGGGGACAACGGGAAAGAAGCAGATAACGCCAGAAAAGGGAGCTCGCCAGAGCCCAAAACGGGGTTCGAAATGAACGTTGGTGCTTTCGATTCCAATGGGGGAAATTGGGGGTGTTAGAAAGAAGGACAATCGTTTTTGTCTGTGAGCAACAACAACAACAGCGTTTTCCAACTTTATACACAAGATTATCGGAAGGAAGGAAGGAATGACGGGATCTTTAGTGTTTTGATGGAGTGTAAACAGCAACTGCTGATCAAAAACTGATTTCAAAACATGAAATGCTCCTGAACAACACGTTTCACAAAGGACACTGAATGACCCAGATGCTCATGAAAGCAGATCGCGATTGAAGATTGAACCCACAGGAGTGTGTCTAAAATATAGATTACTGCTTTGCATACCCAGCTCTGCTGAATTGCAAGTTTAATTTTGTTATCGATCAGCATCCTGCACAGTACATTTTTGTTTTTGCATATCCGAGAAAGTGCCTGAGTCTCTTTATATTTATTTGCTGTGTTTTTGCAGATCCCATTTCAGGCCAAGTGAAATGCCGAGAGAAGATCCGAAACTATAATACTACTTTTCAGGATCGATAGCCTTCTATGTAGTTGACTTGCTCCTGTTGATTTCATCCACCACGTGTCGACGGCATGTTTGGTCGATACTCAGTCTTTTTTTTTCATTTCATCTATAACTGCTGATGACAAGGCAGGCATGCCAACGTAATCTGCGGGCATGTCTCACGCATAAACAGTATCCTTGTCAATATTTATATACTCTTTTAGGAGAATGATCAGCACATCTCGAAGACTTTCAAAGAAATCCGAGTCTAACTGCTTTGCACCTTGATACCGCAGTTCATTGCGCATAAATGCTTGAAAACTCACCAGCAATTAAAACCTTTACTTGACAACAAACATTTTTTCCTCCATCATTCTGTGTGTTTGGAGTCTTTCATCAACGTCGTAGATGTGTAAATTTTTCACTTCTTAAAAAAGCTCAGTGTTTCGAGTTGAGTGTAGATTTTAGAGCAAACGACCCACTGTATTTCTTACATTTCCTTTAACACGCGATGCAAGCAGCACACGAATCCCATCCATGTACTGCCTGGTGAGGGTGGAAACCTGAAAGCCTTCTACACATAATAAACATTTAAACTTCTCTCAGGCAGTACTAGCGATTCTTCAAAGATACGCTGCCAAATAATTGCTTCAAGCAGACCTGGGTGGCTCGTAACGAACGAGGAAGTAGGGAAAATACTCTTTTACTTGGAAACTTGCTACCCAAGAAAATGATCCATTCCAGCGCGGAGCATCTAAAAACCAAGCAACCGCCAATTCACTGGAAAGTCCACTATTTTCGAGCGAAGCGAGGCATGCACACTGGTGAGTTGAAAGCGACGAATCAGATAACACCGTATTCTCATCGCTGCCGATGCTGTCTCTCGGTAGGGGCTCACGTAAACGATTTTCTGAGATCAAATCCAATGAAGACACAATGACAAGACTTACACCAACCAAAATGTTCACGGCGCAGTAACTGCTCACCGCAGCATGGAAAGTTTCCATCGTGCGAATCTGAAAGGTATAAAAGGGGGCGCATCCTGTAGACCTCGGATTTTCCTCATCCTCTCAGGCCTTTTGGCTAAGATCAAGTGTAGTATCTGTTCTTTATAGTTTAACAACTATAACGAGGAACATAGTTCCTC
>KK100167.1:91815-131988 GCA_000611695.1 Rhizomucor miehei CAU432 | reverse complement strand
CTAGTTGCGTGATGCCGACAAACTAGAACATGAAAATGAGACTAAGGCTGATAATGCTATGTTCTGCTGTGGGTATGGGTGTGGACTTCAGTTAGCATTTCTCAGCAATATACTGTATAACACTTGTAGAATGAAATGTGGGATACGGTAATAAAAACGTCTGCGCCATCAAATCCCAAAATGGCTGCTCACTACCATTGATTCACGGTCCTCAGACACGCCAGTATTCGTAATGATCACTACCGGAAGAGGCTACGACCATAGTCGACAATTGTTGTACAGTGATCCACGATCAAATCGACACAAGTCAATCGACTATGAACAATTACGTTGACAAGAGAGCTGTTTTAAATACAAAAAACACAACACATGTAAAAAAAGCCCAAAAGAAGCAAGAGACACGAAGAATTGTACCTTTTTGAAAATAAAAGTGCCGTTTGGTTCACGTCGGAAGAGCCAAGGATATATCCAGGGACCACCACGAGAAAGAGGCGGCACTGCCAGTCCCAAAAAAGCGTGGGATGATATATGGGATACTCGATCAAGCAACAAACAATAAACCAGCATTAGTTAACCCTCACATGCGTGGTCTTGCTTGAGCTTGAATCACTTGCCAGAGGTTTGAATTGAGACTAGTGGCTCCACAAACATGCAAGCCCGTGCGCAAGATCCCTACGCCCATACGCACTCTTTTTTCTTCATCTGCAGTTCCCTAGTCTACAGACCCGGATGAAAAAGACCCGTTGAAGTGCCGGGACTGAGGCGGTCCAGACAGCAGCACACTCGCAGAGCAGGAGGCAAAGTACCCAGACCAACAACTTCCGAAGATCGCTGAAGATCTCTGTCTTCCATAGTCGACAGCGGGATCCACCACTTGAAACAGTGCCTAGATAGTCCCGTTGAGGACTACCCAATGACTGGAGCTCCGGTGATTTTCCGGTGAGAAGATCTCGTCACTTGGATAATTCAAGAGAAAGACAGCCCGAAGGCTTCCTTTGCGCTCTCGTTCCGGTTTAAGAAGGAGGGGAAAGGAAAGAGGGGTACACCAGCTGAAGCGCAGGACTTAACACGCACGTCTCAACGGGTGGCGTTTGAAACACAGAACGTAGTTATTGCCTTGGTACCGTATGGGTCGGGTGATGATCTTCGTTTTTTGCCATTATTGAAAGTTCCCTGCGTATATTACTTGCAGCCATACCATCCTGTCCACGTCGTATTGCAGAGGTTCGTTGTACTTGAGGAATTGCATGGAGACTCAAACTTTCAGCCGACCTTCCACGAAACTTAGGGACAAATTATAATTCATGTATCTAAAATGATGATCCGTCGACCACTTAAGTTACAGTGAGTTAGCCAGAGAGAAAGCCAAAGTTGCAACTGTGCCTTCAAATGATGTGTTGTGTTTTTCAAATAAGCCTCGTTGAAGATAGCCCCTTCCATGGAACCGCTAATATTGTTTACCCAAATAAATCGGTATGATGAAAGTCTTCCCAGGATATCAAATGTTTCTATGTGTACCCTCTGGGTATCACAAACACCACAAAGACCTTATAGTTTTGCCAACATAGTAGTATAATGGGATGATACTCTGGACAAATTTTGAGTCACTTCCAAAAGATTATCCTGCACATTTATGATTACTTGTGTGATATTTCTAGAGTGGAAATTTTGGAATTACAACGCATATATTTCTCTTCGAAGAGGTTTTGCATATACATGTTTGCTGTCGTTTTTGCTCGGGTCATCGCCCGAGGACGACCTAGACAAAAATAGCTGCTCAGCAACGACAAACGAACCGGCGGCGGAGTTTCGTACTCCAACACGAACGATTGTACCAAAGGACGAAACCAAAAACCCCTCTCTTTACTTCCCTTCCCCCTTCTTTTCCGGCTCCATGGCGCAAACTCAAGCGAGAGTAACAACACCACCGCCTGAGACACAGATTGAATATACCAAGAAGGCACGGCATGGTCACGGTCAGGACGTCGTGGACGAGAATAATATTCGACAGGTTGCCGGTTGCCTTCCGATAGATCCTGTCAATAAACGATTCCTTCTAGTATCCTCCAGAAAAAACCCTGGTGCATGGGTGATAGTAAGTTATAGAGGGCCTTTTTAAGTCCCAAATATTGTTTACTGAGCGCAATGGCTATAGCCAAAGGGAGGATGGGAACAAGATGAAACACAGGAGCAAGCAGCGCTGCGTGAGACATGGGAAGAGGCTGGCATTAAAGGGCGAATCACACGCCACATTGGTGTTTTCGAAGAACGGAATAAGAAGGGCGTAAAGGCACATCACTGGATATATGAATTGGAAATCAGTGAAATAGTCAAAAAATTTCCGGAAAAGAAGAAGAGAGAAAGACGATGGGTAAGGACTGCTTTCGTTCAACGTACAGACCATGGCATTTCTTAAGCCTCTTGGTAGTTTACATATGAAGAAGCACTCGTGGCAACAAAAACGGCGTATCTTCACGACGCCATTCGATTGTCTAGCCTGAGCCTGGCCGCTTTTGCACAAAACCAGCAACGGAATAATGCTGCTTCACCGCCTCAGCAACAACAACAACAACAACAACAACAACAACAACAACCAGAGAAACAGAAGCAGCAGCAGCAGCAAGATCAAGTACAAGTACAAAATAATCAAACACTCCCGCCATCACCACCTCCACAACCGAGCAGTAACAAGAAATCATTCGGTTCACAACTAAAATCATTATTTGGCAAGAAATAAAGAACTATCTACGTTCTTTAACTAGATACTTCAGGAACAGGAATGATACTGAGAATGTAACGATAGTAAATATACACAGACGAACAACGTCCGTCCAGAATGCTTGTCCATTGAAACCGAACCTTGCCAAGATGATGGGGCCAGGAATCTGTATATCAGCAATTGATCGATCCCGAAGCGTGATATCTTTGAGCTCGTTTACGATCAGCGCCTCATAACCGTAATTGAAAAAGCTCAAATACTTTAACCAGCTGTGTGGTAAATGGCAGTCAGTTAGTCACGAAATAAATTCCAAAATTTCCGGCAAAGCTTACTTTAGAAAACCTGGTATGTGATCTGCAAGCCAAGCAAGCAAATGAATACTCAGTTTAGCTGAAACTCTTTGCAGGGCCGGATGATGACATACCTTTGTTGAGCAAGAATCCACCAAAGAGCATAGAAAAGAGCATCACCAAACTTGCCAACAAATTTGCAGCAGATACATTCTTGAAGGCCGTGGCGAAACAGAGGCAAAGACCAGCTGCTGCCAAGTTGAAGAGGATAAGGACAAGCAGGAATTTGCAAAAGATAGGTAGTGCAGGATTCAATCCTATCATGTAGTAGCTCACGGAACCCATCACGAGCGGTGGGATCACACGGAGCGGAATCACGTCAAAAAGCACCTTGGCAACAAAATAACTGGCTGGGCTGTAGTAGCCGTTTTCCCGTTCGCGCATAAACAAAATACGCTCCTTGTTGAACATATCCAGCGCACTTGTTGACGCAAAACCGAGGAGCGCGCACATGAAGAACAAGACGCCGAGTCTGTTTTGAACACCGGAAAGATCAACATCCACCTGCCAAAACAGACTGCCCAGCAAAACTCCCAATAAAACAGAGCAGACAACATGAGCAAAGAAGAGGAAAGGATTTCGGTAAAGGTTGATAAATGTACGTGAGGATAAAAGGGACTACCACATAACCATATCAGGCAGAGGCTAACTTTCCGTTGATAGTTGCCACTTACGAGTTCGTGGAAGAATTGCAACATAGAAAGAGGTGAGCTGCGAGTGGGAGGATCCATCCAAACGGAATAGACACCAGCTCGCCCATCGCATTGTCGTATCTTGTTGCGCACAGATTGCGCCAGCGCAGACGTCTTGTAGGATTCAATAAGGTGATAAGAATGGTTGGATTCGGATAACAAGGTGAATTCTTCGGAAGCGATGGGGGAGTTGCTGGAACTATTAATATCTCGCACGGCGTCTGATATAAGTTGTGACCTTCCCAGATCGTCCAACTGCTGTACACTGTTTACTGAGGATGGGCGGCTACGGCGTCGGCGTGGTCGCTCCTCCTCTTCCACGTCTGCTTCATCTGGTCGTTTCATAGTCAAATCAACTATTGAAATACTACATTTAGCTATTGATCCATTTATATACGGAAGTATTGGACTTACTCAGGTAATCCGCTATGTTGTAGTCGGCTGGTACAGGGAAACCAATATCGCGGAAATACCGCGATGTAGCATCAGCCGGTCCAAAATACACGGTGTGGCCACTGGCAAGGAGCATAAGGGAATCAAACATTTTGAATATATTTGAACGAGGTTGGTGAATTGTCACAACTACTGTCCGTCTGCCTTGCTTTGTCAATTTCCGGAGACACTCCATCACCACTCCGGCATTGTAGGCATCCAACCCACTCGTCGGCTCGTCGAGAAACAAGAGACTTGGACTGGTAACGAGCTCTTTTCCAATGCTCACTCGTCTTTTCTCTCCTCCACTGATACCTCGCCTTCCAGGGGCTCCTATCGTCATATCGGCAATGGCATCCAAACCTAGTTCCTGGATGACATCCTCCACTCGCTTCTGCTTTAACCGCACTGGCATGCTTCTCGGCAGCTGCAGCATGGCCGAGTACATGAGAGTTTCTCGCACAGTGAGCGTGCTCATTAGAGTATCGTCTTGGTCAACAAAACCCGCGATTTGCTTGAACTGCTTTCTGCTGGGCACCTTGCCATTGATCATGATGGTTCCACTTGCGACACCACGTTTGTGCTTTCTCGCCAGGATATCAAGCAGGCTTGACTTTCCTGCTCCAGATGGGCCCATGATAGCTAGCATCTGTCCTGGCTCCACATACCCGCTCAGACCACTCAGGATATCCTTGCCTCCCACAGAGTAGCATACGTCTTCAAATGTAAGAAATACTTCTTTCCGCGTGCTCTCCAGTGCTTCTGCGACCTGCTCCGATGTTTCATCCGTCAATCGTATTCCAGCGCCATATAGTTCTCTTTGCCGCCGTGCAGTAATCTTGACGACGGTGTAGATAATTAGACAAGTCATTATAATCGCTGATACAATGACGGATTCTGTAAATCTTGAAAATATCCGTTCCTTGCATAAAGTTTGTTTTTTAGAGCGAGTTTCTGGATATGCTGAAAGTGCAAGACTTACAACGGGTTTTACATCAAGGAAATCCTGCTCATTGGCACACTCTCCAACGTCGCAGCTTAGAGCTATGTTGTCCGGAAACACACTGACTAGAGTCGAGTACTCTGTAAAGCGTGTTATTTAATCGATTCCCATCCTTGACTGACAGAAAAGATCTTTTTCATCCTACCGTTATACCAGCAGTTCTTGCCGTCCTCGCAAAACCATTCAGACGGTCCTTTGACATTGGCAACCAATTCAGACATATCTAGAGAATGGAAAAAGGGTGTGTCACATAATCGACATTTGTACGCCTCCGCTACTACGATACTTGCCAACTTCTTTGCCACACATGAAGGCTCCCATCATACAGCCACACTTTGCTTTTTCGCACTTTCCATGCACATCAATGTTGTTGGTTGCTATATAGACGTCGTCGCATTAGCGTAGGCATGATTTCTGATTGGTTTCTGAGCACTTACTTGATTGGGTGCACTCTGATAATTCACAGTAAAATTGCTCTTCGGCATCCTTCCAAAACTGAAAGACACAATCTGATTTTTGCCAATCACATTGAAGCGAAACGTGGGTATTATCTATCCATGGAATATCTGGCAATTAAAAAAAAAGGTTGTCAGTTGGTTTTGAACTAGACCGTTTGGCAGCGGTGCTCAATAAATACACTTACTGGTAGTGTCACACCAAGCATGCATAGATTTCAGGCCGATGGCAGACTTTATGCAGATCGCATTGGCGCCCTTCACAGGCTGGCATGCTCGGTCGTTTTGGCATACATTACAATTTACACCTCCCCACCTATATGGATACCATTGTCTTAATATGCAAGCGTCGTTGTTGCACATGCAAATTTTTGAGTTACTTGCCCGTCGTCGCAAGCACACTGATCGCCTTTGCGTACCGGTCGATCGTCCGCATACAAGGAGCCGCACAGCGGTTCAGAACAGTCAAGTCCACCTATTCTTGCAGAGTGAGGGGATAACGTTGCTAGGGAATAAACTGTCCCACACAAAATCGTGATCCTTTACCCCAGCCGACAGGACATTCGCAAGCTCCACTTAAGTTACAGCTACCGCCATTCGTACAATTATCTGTAGGGAGCTGACAGTTAAAACATACGGGACACTCTGGACATTGTCTCTTTGCATGGTGCTTCGACGTCATCGTGTGGGGAGAAACTAGGTCCCACCGTTATGCGGCGGGAACTTTATTCAGGTTCAGCAAAGAACATCTACTCATCACACGTACATGGCGTTAGAGCGATGTATCTAGCACCATTAGCTCGAAACTCAAGAGCATACATTGATGATCTGCTCATTTTAACTTTCGTGGCTTCCGACTCGAGACTGCAGTCGCTGTCACTCTTCCTTCGTGTTCCCTATTTGCGCTTGCCATCTAATTTTCTGTTGTGCCGACTACCAAACGAACGCATTCATCGATAAGAGACAAGCATCAAGTATATGAGTTTCGTTCTGATGAACTTAACGATTTATGCATTTAGACTACTGATACCATTCATGAAAGCTATGACTGCGGGTGCCTACGCTCAAGACCCAATTTCACCCTGGCTGGCGTGATATGATAGTATTCTTTGGATGGATGTTGCATACAATGTTAAAAGGTGGATATTCAACACCCGTGGACGAGCGATCCAGCTGCATTACTGAGACGATACGGAAAGAAGGAATAATGGGAGCTCGTTAAATTTTGGATGATTTTCAAGTCTATCCAACAGAGTTCTCGTGCGAAGCTGTTGCAAGTTTAACCAAGAAAATGGCATTATATTAATTAATCCTTCTATAGACAGTGCTAGCACTCGACTTTGTCACAATACCAGAGACACGCTCAATGGTGGCTGCTCACAGTTATACAAAGGAAAAAGAGACTCCGTAAAGCAATAAAATACCTTCCGTGTGCTCATTTCTCTTTAATGACTAAAGGTTCTTAGCTACATGCTACGCGTTATTGAGCTATATACAAACGGTCGCTGGAGAATACTGGAGGATCTGAGGGCCGGAAACGAGCCCTCATGAAGCGTACAAACGTTTCGCTTAACCCAAGGTATTGGAAGTATTCTATTTTGGTGAAGTGCCTCTTGACTTATCTAGTGAAAAAGAAGCAGAAGGACATGAGAAGAAAATGAAAAGGTGGATACTGCATCGAGATGAACTAAGACCAACGTTCTAATTTCGAAAAGGAGGTTGATTTACATTATCTATCAACAAGGACGTCTACAGGCTATCATTTGATCCCTTACCTATCAAGGATGTTGCTGTTGGACAATAACCGCGTCTTCCGATGATAATATTCTCGTGACATGTGATTGTTTTACAACTACTTACCGTACTGCTGCATACAGGCGGAATCATGAAACGAACGAGGCATTCCTGACGCTGGACTCCTCTTGTCCTGACTCATATCTGGTGTCCATTCAGGAGTGTCTCGTCGCTGCTCCCTCGCTTTCGGGGGGAGGGGGTTAAAGAGAATTCTGCGCTGCTCGCAGTCAATTTAAATCAGAACGGTGCATTCTGTCAGAATGCGCTTAATATCAATGTCACGGAAGCCATCCTAGGTTTTCAAGCCAATGGTAAGTATTTGCAAGATATTGCATGATGATGCATTACTGATTTGATTCTTATAGGCAATAAGCTTACATTCTACCTGTGCGTCCTAAGGGATTGCTTCGTATATTGCTTTGGACAATTGATGCGCATTGAAGCCTCAGAACCTTTCTCCCAATCCCTCCCTGCCCTACTCCTGGATCCGAAAGACCTGATGAAGCTTATGCATGCTTTTGAGAAGCATTGCAATTACCAACCTACGATCGATCCATCGATCCTTAAAGCATTTACCAAGCAAACAAAGGCTCTTACTGGGCAACGAACAATGATTGCTTTTTTCTGTTCAATGCTTGATATTTACTTCGAAACGGAAATGTTGGGCTTTCCGAATATTCTCATCATTCTATATATTGCTCGCTTTATAATTAATAGACCCATAACTTTGGAAAGAAAAATGACATGCTCTGCAGGTGCAGCGGCTGATGGCATGTGAGCTTCTGGTTTTCTATTAAAGGCTTTTGCGAATTAGTATTTAGAAGCGTACAGTGATGCTGGATTGTTACTTTGCGCAAAGATGAAACGGATGCTCTTAAAGGACGAGACGCAAATGCAACAAAACCTCTTGTACCAGATGTTGCGAACGTCAAAGACTTGCAAGAGAATATTAATATATTTACAATTTTTATTGCCATTTTTTCCTTCAATACAGGCACTGTGATACGAAATTGAAGATCTATACGTCGATACCCCAGTCTCCCACAGTTCGCATCGCCTTTGCATCACCGTGAGCAACCGCTTCGCCGTCTGCATCTCCTAGTACACTAGCAACCGATATCCATGGGTCTCGAGCACCACCCCATTTCAGCAAGCTGTCTCTAAATTTTTGACCTTGTTCTCTATCCAATGGATCCTTTTCAAAACATTTCTCCCAGATGCGCCGAGCCAAGGTGCGATCAAAGAGATATGAATAGTACCCAGCACCGTAACCAAATAAGTGACCAAATTGAACTGGCCACATAGTTTTTGGATTGCCAGGGAACATGCCGTAATTATCCTGTAGATCTTGCCAGACTTGACGGCTCGAAAATCGCGGGGATAATGCCTCTCTTGAGTGATAGGCCTGATCCAGCAGAGCCATGAGTATTTGACTGTTGAGCTCGATACCACTGAATCGACGTCGTTGATCCAGATAGTTTTGAACGGCATTTGCTGGTAGCTTTGCATCAATAAGCTTCAATACACTTGGATGCCAGGCAAAATGCTCCATCAATACAGACGGTAGTTCCACAAAATCAGTCGCGCATCGAGTGCCTGCAACGTTGTGGAAGTCCGTTTGGCCTAGCATCGAATGCATAGCATGACCCATTTCGTGAAATAAGGTCTCCACGTCCGACATACTGAGCATTGCAGTAGCTTGATGATGTGGTAGTGCGTTGAAATCGCATGTAAGCGCGATTACAGGTAGCTGAAAGCGACCTTTTCTTCCGGGAATTATACTATCTGCTTGTGCAAGTGGTGGGAAAAAGTTATCTTGAGAGACGGACTGATGTGGAAAAGCATATCGAATATCGTTGTCGGCATCGTCGTCATCCACTCGCCTAGAAGTGCGTACGGTGTAATGTGCTGCGTTGCTGGTTTTACCAGGCCTTGAAAATAGATCGCAGTATATCGTTCCAATTTTGCCTTCTCTTTCGCACACGACGTCTAGCTTTCGAACATCTGGATGCCATGATTCTCCTTGGCTCATTGTCGCCGGAACAAGCTGTACGCCGTACAAATGTTTAAAAAGACGTGAGAGGCCTTGCATGACTGATCCGATCGAAAAATATGGAAGTGCACTGGCTGCTTTGAGCGATCTGTTGTACGATAATATGACCGAACGCATCAGATGCTCCTTGTCCCAGACATGAATTGGACCATTGTTGCCCATTGCCTGCTGCAGTATCTGCATATCTCTTTTGAAGATTGGAGCCTGATGTTTCAGTAGAGTTTTGAGAAAAGCATCCACATTTTCTATCACACTCCAACTCAGTGCGAGGTTTCAATTTACTAGATTTCTTTCGATTGTTTACCTGGATTTTTGGCCATCTTGTCCTGAAGCTGAAGTTCAGCAAAGGAGCTTTTACCAACCAATTTTGCAAGCTCTCCTCGGGTATGTAACAAAGACTCCAAAAGCTGGACACTTTCGTCGTTGGCTGAATTAAGTGCCTCGTAAGCTGCCCTTCGCGTTTCTGAGGATTCTGCACATTTGAGGAGCATTTGGCAGGCGTAAGAGTTCGTAGGTATATCGACAATCTTTTGATCTGGAAGCATGTATGACCGTACAATGCTGGGATCTACACCGCGCAATTCATCGACTGGCACGCGGATGCTGGATATTTCGTGGAAATCACATTGCGTAAATTGTCGTCCAAGCTGAATTATTTCATCAGATAGCTCCACAAACTTCTTTCTTTGCTTGTCCGGTAGATGAATGCCAGATTTTTCAAAGTCCCTCAAAAAGACGATCGCTGCGGCGTGCTCGTCAGGCGTAAAATCTTTCACAATGGATGGATCAGCCAAGACTTGGGAAAGCACCTATTCAGTTTTTGTTTTATTCGGCGTCAGTTTTAATGTCATTTGTTCCCTCTTGTAAGTCAGAGCTTCCAACCTTGTGCATACGTGTGTCCGTATTTAGGATATTCATATAGTAACAAAGATCCATATAAGCTTTGTTTGCAGCCTCCATGACTTCAGGTCCGGGATGCGCATTGCGGATAAATTCTGCCATATCAATGACGCTGCAGAGTGTATCCGACAGTCTGTCCAGGTTTTTAACGACTCGTCGCATCTCCTCAGGGCCATTTTCGGGCGCCCGCCATATTCTCTCAACAATAATCTGAGCTCGCTGGATAGCTTGCTTTGCGGCGTACTCGAACCCTGCCACGCTTGCAAAGTTTGGATTGCCGAGCAGACCAACAGCTTGCGAATGAGCAGAGTTTGCACAGTGCTCCTTCCACACGTATTTGTCGTCGAATATTAAGCGCAAGTATTCGTCATTGTCAGTCTGCGCGTTCGGATCGGTTGCATTGACAGTTGAAACCGTCCGTTTCCACTGAGTGCTCCATAGAGGTTTTCGACAGCGTACCGCGCTGCTGCTGACAATGTGTCTTAGGAGCCGGTGTGACATTTGGGCAAGTTTTTGGCAAGGCCCAAACCTTTAGTCGGAGAGAGCAACAGGGCACAACGGCCATTGCCTTTTCCGTGTTCCCCGCTTTTTGCAGACCGTTTTCGAGAGTAAGACAGTAACACCTTGCTTTAATCACACGAGACCATCATGTCGAGTCCAGCGGCTGGTAAGGAAACTGAGCAGGTTTACAGACTCTCAGTGCGCTCGTGTTCTTTTGCTCAAAGGATATCGGTGCGACTCTCAAAGACGCAATTAACCATGGCATTTTCATTGCTTAGGAATAAGACTGAGTTTCCTGCCTCAAGTGGATCAGTCCCGGTATGAAAACCTCTTTACACAGGCAACGTCGGGAAGATACATGTCATGTAGGTAACTACTTTTTTACTCTAAGATAGCTGTTGCTAAGTATTTGGTATGTAAACTCCTCTCAGCCAGCACCGCCAAGGATGTGCTGTCGCGGTCAGGACTCGACAATGAGACGTTGGCAAAGATATGGTAATACTGTAAACATGAAGCTGTATAGCTAGGAGTGCTCTAATAGGTTTATATTGTATAGGAACCTTTCAAGTGTAACCCAGGATCCGCAATTATCATTCCCAGAATTCGCTGTCGCCATGTATTTGACATCTATGCGCATGACCGGCCGTGAATTACCAGACGCATTGCCCATCTCTATACGAAACGAAATTGAAACTGCAGTTGCAACCGTCAAATCTACGGATATGAATACCCCAACCATTAATGCTCAACCGACTGGAATGTCATCCTTGGCAGTGCCCAGTCCACAACAGATGATGCCAACAGGCGCCACCAACATTTCCCCGCAACGTTCACTATCTACCTCCATGCTAAGCTCAATGTCAACTCGCCAGTCTGCACTCCCACAGCAAACAGGATCAACACAACAGCAACAACAACAGCAACAATCCCAGCCTCAACAGCCATCGTTCACTGGACTACCAGCGCCCATGATGACAGGCCTGCAAGTGCCTATGACGACAGGCATGTCTACCAATTTTCAAGTACCCATGATAACTGGCGTTACTCCTTTGATGGCGAATAATCCTCAGGTTCCCATGCCAACAGGCATGCATGGCAACAACCTCAACTTTGCAAATATGATGATGCCTGGCGCATCATCTGTGGGAGCTGGAGCACAGCAACAAAATTTTCAAACAATTTCTGGCAAAGTCAAGATACCATGGGCAGTGACAATTGAAGAAAAGCAACGTTACTCCAAGATTTTCAAGGCATGGGATACTGAAAAGAAAGGCTATTTGTCAGGCGAGAAAGCAAAAGAGGTGTTTACACAGTCCGGCCTCCCGCAGAACGTCTTGATGCAGATATGGTTTGTGAAAAACTTGTAGACAAGATTTGTGAAGCAGATCCCTAATTCAGGCGAATGATTAATAGGAACCTGGCAGATCCAAACAATATGGGAAAACTTAACATTGATGAGTTTTGCGTTGCCATGCACTTGATTTATCGAAAATTGAATGGTTATGACGTTCCAACGACGCTTCCTCCAGAACTAGTACCACCATCTACGCGCGAATTAAAAGAGACAGTCAGCGAGTTGAAGAATTCAATTTTGCAGGATATTGCAACAAAACGGGGACTGCATAACTTTAGCTCTTCAGCGACGTTAGCACCGCCCAATCGTGGTACAGCTAGAGCGCGCTCAGTCAGTCCGTCACGAACATCCGGTAGCAGGCGAGAAAAATACAAAGACGATGACAACGAGGATGCTGGATATGTATCCAGTGCACGAAGAATGGGACCAGATAGAAGCCGACGGGGACAAAACAGAGACGGCTCACCGTCACCTACTGGATCAAAGTCCTCAACGACATCTAGTTATGGATACCGTGGCAAAGCAACACGAATCTCTGACCTGCGCAAACAAATTGCGGAGCAGAAGGAGCGAATGAAGCAGATAGAGCAAGAGGCTATCGCTCGCAAGGCGAAACCATACAGAGATCTCTCATACACTGAACAAAAGGACATTGATGATATCAAGGAAAAGATTCGGGAACTACAAAATGAGATAGTCAAAGCAGGCGGTGACGACGCCAATCATTTATGGGATACCTACAGCAAGCGCACGGCAGAGCTAGCAGAACTCACGGAGCAAGAGAAGTCGCTGGAATCCGAAGTACGGTACTTGATCGAAAACAGCGTCCGAGCGCTTGTCCGTCAACTCCAAGAAACTGAAGATGATCTTGCCGAAAAGAAGAAACAGCACGCCAAGAGTAAAGTGACCAACGATGGCCAAGCTCTTGATATCGTCGGTACAGGCCCGAATGGAGAAGTGACGGAGCAAGATAAGATCCGGGCAAAGGCCAAGGCCATGGTCGCCGCACGCATGGGCAAGCTCACAGGCAAAACAAGCACAGTGGATATCACAGCGGAACTGGATGAAATCGAGCAAGAAAAGACAACATTCAAGGAGTATGCCGAATCTATAGCGGCTTCCCTGCAAGAGGCAGAGGACTCCATCAACTCTATCCATATGGAAATTAGTATGCTAGGAATGGATATCAACAAGCATCAGCAAGATCAAAAGAAGATTGATGAGCGTCGTCGATTCGAGACTGGAGAGAACGTCGCAGCAGATCTCAAGGAATTTATACAGCAACTTTCATTTGAACTGCCATTGCACGGGCGCCCGATGTAGACCCTAGTTTTGAAACACGTTTTCCATCCTTTGAATAATAGACTTCGTACATCTTATATACCGTCTATTTGAAATTTGATCCTTTATTATTCTATTCACTATTCCGAAAGTTCGAGTAGCACTTCTTTCGTCATCCCTCGATTCCTCCCACAGTAGCACGACTGGTTTCATTTTCACTTTATTAGTTTCTCGGTGTCACGCAACTAGTTCATCCTCTCAGGCCTTTTGGCTAAGGTCAAGTGTAGTATCTGTTCTTTATAGTTTAACAACTATAACGAGGAACATAGTTCCTCATGTGAGGAAAATCCGAGGTCCACAGGATGCGCCCCCTTTTATACCTTTCAGATTCGCACGATGGAAACTTTCCATGCTGCAGTAAGCAGTTATTGCGCCGTGAGGATGAACATTTTGGTTTCTTGTCATTGTGTCCTCATTGGATCTGATCTTGGGAAATCGTTTACGAGACTCCTTTGGATACGTCAAAGCGCTGCGACTTACTGCTCTATTTTTTTCAAAGAATAAATGTCATTAGATCATCGTGGTACTGCTTCCATTGTATCTCAAACGAAATTAATTCCAAAGCTAGGAATTATTGTCAGCTTCAGCTTTGCAATATAAAATTTTGACCAAGAAAAGTGAACAACCTTTGAGAAGCTTCTTGGCCATTCCCACATAACCTTTCCACGTAAAGAGCCTAGATCGGTCTTCTCGAACCATCCTTTGTTGAGACAACCAATGGTAATCTGCGACGTACCAAAACAACTCAGGCATTTCCCTTGTTCTCTGAGCTTTTGATGCGAGTCTTGGTTATCTTGGACGAGGTGGACCATGTATGTGCACTTGATGGCATCCGCGGGATTCTTCAAGGCCCATGCTGCACTCTTTTTCTTTGACGTTTCGAACTGATGGTGCTCTTAAACTCCACAGCTGTCTGCGCATTGAAGTATAAAGCTGAAGTATGATATCATGTATTTATTTCGGCACATTTTAGATATCGTGAGCAGCAGATCCATGTGTGTATATGTATAACTTGATATTGCGATGACTGCGCAGAAGTTTTGTCTTTGGATACTTGATCCACGTTGGCTTGTATGCAAAGCCGTAACATACACCTCACAAATATCATATAACTTCCATCTCACTGCCGTATCAAATGCAAAATTGGGTTCCCTCGTCGACAACACCATTGTATCTCTTGACGTAAACATCGAGAAGAAGTGGTGATCAACTTGGCGAATTCAGTTAGTCCTGCTCGGGACGCCAGAGAATTTCTTGAAAACGTTGGAGCTCGCTTATCCCAAGTAACAAGAACACATGCCTCAATGTATATATATTGTTTGATGTCGGTTCTGGAATCCTTTCTAGCGCCTGCAAAACTGGAACATCCTAGCACAAAGTATCGACTGTGAAAAGACGAAGTGGTAGCAGAGGAATTGGAAATGGATGCATCCGCGGTAACATATGCTGAGCAAAGTAAGTCCTGCAACCTTCATGAGGATGCGCAGGTGACCGAGAAAGTTGCTCGTTATGACTCGCAGTAGAAGCAGATGGTGAAGTGCTGAGCACACAAAGTACCTGAAAGCCACGACGACCGTGTCTGTCCCGGATTTGCAAGTCAAAGTAAAGTACTAGAAGATGGCTAAGTGAAAAAACGATGTTCTTGGTAGCTCGATGATCACCGCGTGACGAATGAAGGGTGGAATCGAGCCTCACGCATTTCAAATGACTTTTATTGAGAAAAAAACATATAACAATATTGCTACAAAGAGCACGATATTCTCTACGTAAGTCTATACCTCTTCTCCACCCATAAGCCCCCACCATATTTTCATTTTCATTCTTTTAGTTTGTCGGCGTCACGCAACTAGAGTGTAAGGTTGCGGACACCTGTGGTCCCTATGATGGCAAGCCAGCGCATAGGAGACCGGGTGGAAAAAATAAGAGTAACAACATGAGGAACTATGTTCCTCGTTATAGTTGTTAAACTATAAAGAACAGATACTACACTTGATCTTAGCCAAAAGGCCTGAGAGGATGAGGAAAATCCGAGGTCCACAGGATGCGCCCCCTTTTATACCTTTCGCCTCATCTAGGAAGAAAAAAAATTTTTATTTTCTCAGAAACGGCAACGAAGTTCATTGGAGAACTGTCGCTGAGTAATCACGGGAGAGGAGTTTGAGACTGGATCGGGTACTTGCGCCAAACCAACAGTCCTAAACGATGAACAGCACCCATTTTCTAGCGATGTCTCAATGTGATAATATATGATCAAGTCGCAAAATTTTCAATGATTGTCATATCAATTTTTATTAATGTATGCTTTATTCATGAAGATAGAGTGTATACGCGTTCGGTACGGCCAGCTACTACTTATCCATTCCATTTCCGCCATTACCGCCGGCGGAAATTCTATGAGGCTCTATTTCCGCCTGGCGGAAATGGCCAATGCTAGACATCTACTCCAAGAACATGGCTGACGTATTGACCTCAATAGATCGTTCTCCCGTGTCTGGAGAGAGACAGAGAGTATGACTGGTTTGGCTCCCATGTCGGGAAAATAGAGAAATCCATTTAATCGCGCGATGGGATCACGACCTTTCTCCCTTCTGCTGTATCCAAAGCGTATCCAAAGGAAGAACTAGCGAATGGCCTATCCTGATAAATATACAAACGTGTTGTTCGTTTGGATACGATGCCAATGTTCCATACGCATAGCATGCTTTCTACGCTTTCAAAGCCATCCTTTTCACTGATAAATTGTTGCGCGTTACTCGTTTTCGCCTATTCGTCAACGCCAGCCGTCACGATCGACCCTCTTGCACGGTGGATTAGACACATATTCCTGCTATTTGAAGGCTTCAGCGGGTGGCCAGTTGCTGGTTCAGCTTAATAGATACGCTGATAATCTATCACGCATTGAATGACTGGATAATATCGTCTATGAAGCAATGATGGGGGAGGGTTTGGACGTTATCAATTCAGCTACCCAACAGATCATAGATTGTGCATGCTCGTAGGAATGGTTTTAATCATGTAATCGGCATAGGGATGATATTCCCTTCGTGATGTGATCGATCACCTTTCGCATTTCTAGATTTATTGATAATGCAAAATTACACCGCTTGTGGACCAGTTTCTACATTTTGCTTTAGTCAAGTGAGAAAGCTAAGCATAAAGAGCATCAATTTGAGTAAATGACCGCCGAATGATCTCGAGAACTTGATGCTCTGCCGAGATTATATAGGCAAGCGTTCCCTACTAAGGTGAAGACGTTGGATGTAACGTTGATCCATACCATGCAAGCTCGGACAGTCTCCAACTTCAATATTGCCAGTCATCCTGGAAATAATTTACAAAAACAGTTCTGGATGCAAGAAGCAACGATTCAGGCTTAAAGAATATCCCTCACCAAGTATCGCTGCTCTATCGTACAAGATTGTCGAAGGAATAGAGTCTGAGACGGGAGGTTAGTGTCGTCTAAGAGCTATATATGTGAGATAACTATACCAGCCATTGTAAGGCATTGAGGTCCACACAGACACTTGAAACGTGGAAATCTATACATTATTAAACGCATGGAAAAGATGCGCCATGGTCATATGCGATATTTCCTTGAAGAATTCGGATGTATAGCTCTTACAATGCAAACAACTCGTACAGGCAATAGATAGACTCTTAATCCTTATCCTTGTCTCTAATAGCTATTTTTATTTGAGAGAATGCCACGGTACAGCAATCACATCAAAGACTGGCTCAGGCTGAACTCATCGATGTCAAGGTCACCATCGTCCACTGCGCTGTTCAGTATCTTTTCCTTTGATCTTTTGTTTATCGTCTCAAATGTCTGGAGCTCTTTTCGTGCCCTTGTGCATCTACCAGACTTGAGCGTTCGTAGGCATGTGGTATGCGCTTTGTGCACTTGTGCATGATCTTTCCAACATCGGAAAGTCAGATACAAATGGCCACAGCGCGCTTTGGCGGCAAATTGGACCTACCTCCCTTCAAACCTCAATTGTTCAAACTACAATGGCAGATCCAACTTACCACCGCTCGTTATCTTCAAGTGAAAAGCGTTTCTGCTCAAACACACTCAACGCACTCATGAAACACGAACGATCTCTGGCATTCTTACAACCTGTTGACCCAGTCCTTCTCAACATTCCTGACTATTTTGATATTATCAAGCGACCTATGGATCTAAGTACAATCCAACGAAAGTTGCAAAACGGCGAATATCACACTGTCGACGACTTTTGTGCGGACGTCCGTTTGATGTTTGACAACTGTCACCTTTACAACAATCCAGGCGATCCAGTCACTCTTGACGCGAAAGAGTTGGAACGAACTTTCAACCAGTGTTTAGCAAAACGGAAAGCTGCGGTAAGATCGCGTATCTAGCTCAAGGAGAAGCCTTTAAAGCTAACGTAAATATGCGCGCTTGTAGTTGGAGATGCTCGAATCCGAAAGTCATGAAGATATTGCGACGACCTCACGAGCATGTGCACCCAAAATACATATCACTGCACGACCCCCACCTGCACCAAATACACACAGAAGTATGCCCGATGATCAGTATGAACGATGTAAAGGAGCGATTAGGGAGATGAAAAGACCGAAGCACAACGAATACAACTGGCCGTTCTTGACACCTGTGGATGCGAAAGCATGGGGAGCAGTTGACTATTACGATGTCATCAAGAGACCCATGGATATTTCAACTTTGGAAAAAAATCTTCAAGAAAACAAATATACGAACGAAGAGCAATTCCATGCAGATGTAAAGTTGATGTTTCGGAACTGTTACACTTACAACCCGGAGGGACACCTAGTGCATGGGTATGGAAAAACTTTGGAGAAGGCTTATGATCAATACTGGGAAAAGTCGCACAAGGCACCGCAAACATCCAAAGGTAAGTAAAGTCACCAGTGATCATGATTGAAACCAACCATTCTCTAGCTGCAGCAAAATCGAACGATAATGCAAGCTTGATACCCAATAGAACTTGTAAGTTTTCTCGGTTTTCATAAAACCAGTTTTTTTCCGTGCTCACAAGACACTCCCAACTTCTACAGCTGTTAAACGACCACATGCTGAAAACGAAGTTTATATTCCTAAAAGTGAAGGTACAACCGAGACATATATGTAGAAAGATTAACGGTGCTGAACGGCAATATTTTAGGCACTAAACTCACTATAAAACGAATGAGAGTCAACTCTGTAAGTGTATTGATCGGATCTAGAGAAATGTAAACGTCAATGCAAATTCTAACGGGGTTGTGAGCAGCAAGATACCGGACCATCATCTAGTCAAAGCAGCACATCATCTCTACACCCGAGGCTGGCACATCCCAAACCAGCACGCCCACCCAAGCCAATAAGTTCTTCAATAAAACCGTTTCCCGTAAGTTGACGGATTACATTGAAAACTGAAAGCATTACTTAACTTACAATTTCCAGATTCGCGCACCGGTTGCCAATCCTGCACCACCAGTCAAGCGGAAAGGCGCTTGGGATGATGATGACAAGGAAGAACAGGTGCGGGAATAGAGCAATGTTGGATCTAATTATTTTACCAAACGTTTATTTTATTTTCTAGGAGAAGGAATTGGCACTTATTCAAGCCGAGCTTGCAAAATTCAAACAAGAAAAGGAGAGAATAAAGAAAGAAGAAGAAGAAAAGGCGCAACGGTAAGTGATTGATTGCAAAGGCAGAGTAATATATGTCATATACAAGCGTGTACTAACGAGACATTTTCTCTATAGGGAATGGCGCGAGAAAGCTGAGCAAGAGAAGAAATGATAGAGAGGAAAGAATGAAGGAATTGGCAAGTGTTTTTATTATAGGAGAATGCTGCTTTGACGTTTGTATTTCTAATCAGACTCCGCTATAGCAGGGAAAGGAGTCAGTAGATATCTTGAAGCAGAAGCGAGTCATTGAGAAGATGGAGAGGGAAGTACTTCAACGGAGCCGAGACTATCGACATGCAGTCCGCCATCATTATCACACTTTAGATTTCCGGAGCTTACATGCTCCGGATACTATTGCGGCTCACAGGTCAGAGTACCAAACACTCCCAACACCTTCTACAACACTCCCTGCAGGCAGTAGCGGATACTTTATGCATGGCATAGCAAAATTATTAAGAGATAAGAAAAATAAATGAATTATCATCGTTGTTCATCCCACCCTGTATCTGTCATTCTTGAATAAAAAAACCTTTTACAGTGTAAAATATATAAGATACGAGAGTATGAGTAGCCAAATACCGAATCTTAGCTGATGCTATTAGTCATAGCCTCTTTGTTACCTCACTTACTCTTACTGTGTCAGCACCCAGACCAGTGAGCACGCCGTGCACATTTCTCACGAGACTATATCTTTCACTGCTTTTAGAACGAGCATATGGAAATCCGAAAGCCACAAGACAAAGTAAAATGACCGGAACCATATATCATTGAAAATGCTCGTCGAACGGTGCTTGTTTTGCGGGACAATTATAAAAGCGAAGACACGGTGTGTATCGCAACCGTATTTGCTATTCATAGCGATATGATTAATGTATATTCTTGTTGGTATTAATCAGATTGAAAATGTATCAGTTTTCCAGTTAATAACGACATTGCGTAAAAACAAATTGGAGGATATGTACTTCGCTGTCTCACACAATTTCTTTACTTAGAGATACACAAAGAACACGATATCTCCTTGATTGGTATTTTACCACTTGAATACACCCCTCTCTCAGATTCACATCCTCAACACCTCCAGAGATTTCACTTTCACTTTATTAGTTTCTCGGTGTCACGCAACTAGAAGCAAGGAATATAAAGCTAGAGACACGTCAGGGCACCATCATCAGAATGTACAAGACATGGCACGTAGTTAGACGTTTTAAATAGAATTGCAACTGGCATCGCTAAACTTATAAACGATTTTCCCAAGATCAGATCCAATAAGAACACAATGACAAGAAACCAAAATGTTCATCCTCACGGCGCAGTGTCAGATTGCGGACACTTGTGGTCCCTATGATGGCAAGCCAGCGCACAGAAGACCGGGTGGAAAAAATAAGAGTAACAACATGAGGAACTATGTTCCTCGTTATAGTTATTAAACTGTAAAGAACAGATACTATACTTGACCTTAGCCAAAAGGCCTGAGAGGATGAAGAAACAACGAGGTTCACACGATGCCCCCCACCCTTCTATATCTTTCAAATTCGCACGATGGAAACTTTCCATGCTGCGGTGAGCAGTTACTGCGCCGTGAGGATGAACATTTTGGTTTCTTGTCATTGTGTTCTTATTGGATCTGATCTTGGGAAAATCGTTTATAAGTTTAGCGATGCCAGTTGCAATTCTATTTAAAACGTCTAACTACGTGCCATGTCTTGTACATTCTGATGATGGTGCCCTGACGTGTCTCTAGCTTTATATTCCTTGCTTTGCCTTCGTACGAGATGAGAATTAGAATACCCGCGTAAAGCTAATAGAACAAGCACCCTACCTTGAAAACCTCTCTGCTTTGTTACAACCTTCTTCCGCGCTATCCCGTCCCAAACGGTCTCACTTCAGAAGCCGGGAAATAGAAGGCTTTAAATTGCTTATTTGTTTTGCATTTACAGTCTGCAGCGAATCCGCGAATTCCGTCCAGTGCAGTGCTTCATTGCTCTCAAGAACAGTAACGACTCATTCGATAATTCGTTATCGCCGTATTTCTCTTCCTTTTTTGCCTTTCTTGTCTATGATTATTAATGGACTTTCAATAGTTGCATACAAATTTTGCTCGGTACGGTGCCATAATCGCATATTTGATAATAAATTGACCGTCTGCAGCGCCATATAGACGATACAATTGCGCAGAATCGTACCTCTAACCGAAGCATACTAGATATTAGCTCATATAGCTCTCTAGCAAGAAGTAGTGTGCTCTTGTAACTTCCATACTATCTCCACACTTATGTATAAAATATGAGTATCCACCGGCCGGATAACCCAAGTTTTAATAGTCTTCATACATTTAGGATTCCCGGATGAGATTATGGTCGTAAATAAAAAGTGCCTGGTTGCTTTACAGCCAATTCAATGCAGGTACATTAAGACCGACGGGTATGATCTTAATGAGGGTCAGATGTGCCTAGTTGCGTGACGCCGACAAACTCAAAAAATGGAAAATGAAAACAATCGTGCTACTGTTGGGGAAGCGAGTGCTTGTGGACAAATTGTACCATCATTGCGTATATAAGCAGTATATATATGCAGTGATGCGGAATTTCCGAGCCATCTGCGTCTGCCTCTAAGACGCTTGCGAAAGAATCGTTTGTTTTTTACAGTGAATTTGGCAAACATAGGCTGCATTTGGTTTAATGTTAATCAACGACTTCATGAGCCAATTCCGTGCAGTAGCGTATTTTGTTTGTAGCGCGACTTCCTGCTAGAGTGAAGTACTGGCATGAACAGTGGCAAAACTTACGAGAACTCCATCGTTCAGTCGAATCAGTTTTTCTATATGACAGTACGTTGTTGACCGCCATTCAGAGTGAAAGTAGATTATAAACGTTTTTGCTTATTATTAGGTGTACTACTACAAGAACTGCTTGTCAAAAATGCAAAGCCTTAAAGTTGCATAGATGTGTTTTGATGTTTGAAAATATAACAGATACTGTAGTCAGCAAGGAGTTTTTAAATCCTTTAATTCAGAAATCAACTTTTGAATAAGAGATGTAAGCTAGACATCGCTTTGCTGCCCTTTCCGTCGGTTGTCTATAAAGACACGTCCAAAAATATTGGCACATCACCCATTCAGGCAACGTCCTAGAAGGATTTCATAAGCTGATTCTTTTGTTAATTGTGCGTGATCCTCAACTTAATCATGATTTGGTCTTTTGCGATGTTGTATGGGATCCTGAATGAATGATTAGATACTACAGGGCTTCACGCAACAAAGGTGTTGTATGAAAGTAATACGCGAAGTGTGAGTTCCTGTTTATAGAAGTCAGAAAATGAAATCCTTGCAGTATGAAATACGAGTGTGGACCTTGGAGAAGTTGGAAACATAGAATGAAGAACATGTAAGTTTCAGCAGCGAGCCATTTTTCTAACATCTGTGGAAAGTGTTTGCAAAATAATTTACTCTCCTGATGCATGAAATGGTGACGACCAGTGACTTAGTTGAAATAAACTTAAATATTTTCTAAGGAACTGGCATTGATTTGTAACGAAGATCGGGTAGTGAACAAACTTATAGTCAAGACCAGTGGAGATCACAACCGGTAAAAGGGGTGTTTACCAGCTGATCAAGGTTCTAAGCCCTTGTCAACTAATATTTGTGTTTGCCATGGAGGAATCTGCAACATGATTATCTACAGGTGCTAAGGCAATCAGTAACTGCAAGCTCCATCCAAACTTCTCAAGCGTTACCAATTTACCCATAAATTAATGATACATGCCCTCATTAAGCTCAAGCTACGATCGCCCTGAAAAAATTGTGGGTTCGCCTCACATGCTCCTGCAGTGAAGAAATACGGCCTACACGGTATGTTATAAAGTTGTCTGTTGATTTTGACATGTTAGTAGACTGCGCCTTTCAAATATACAACTCAAAACAGAAGGCTTGAAAGATATGAACTTAAAGGAAGTTGAGTATCTTTGTACCGTACCATTGAAATGAGCTTACTGTATGTATCCGAGAACTCGTAAGTTGTGCTGGCTATGTAAATGCAAGCCCAGACGAGGACGCTTCAAAACTTAAGTTAGTCACAGAAGAATAACATTAGTGCTTCATTAGGCTCCCAAAGTGGGATCTTTTCTATAAGATGGAAAAAAAAAATAGAAAGAGAGACATGACATTTGAACTGCCATGTCGAGGAGGTTGGCAAAAACGGTGGGAAAAGATAGAAAAAGAAATGCCTGCAGACAGAATCGAACTGCCGACCTTATGTTTACAAGACATACGCTCTGCCAACTGAGCTATACAGGCCTTGCTTCTGACTGGTACTTTCTATAATAATTTTTCATGCCTTACACCGAGAAAAATCCAACCCAGTCCTTTCACTTTTCTTATCATTTCTTCCTTTTTTATATGTTACCTAATCCATTTTTCAGTATATTTCTATCTTTTTAGTGTCATCAATGTCTGTGCACAATGTACTACACATTGATCCAAGCATGTCCTCGAATTTATCCTCCATGCAACCTTATATTCCTCATTGTTACTTTCCTGATCTCAATTCCTTTCTTAATACCCTTCTTAACCCGTTTTCCTTCCATCCTCTCCCTCATCTCATTTGTCTTATGGTTCAGATTTTAGTTCTTGTTTTGCAACTAAATTCCGATACGCTAGCCATTCCTCCGAAAGTAATTAATTTACCTAGCAGCAAACTAAGTCTTTAGCCTCGAACTTTATGCCTCGTATAAAAGTTAGTTTAGAAACTAAGAACAAACGACACGATCTCTTTCGTCACTTGTGAATTTATCTTTATTTCTGGTCTGCCCGTTGCGTTCTTAGTGAACGTTCGAACAATAGTCCAGAAAAGCCTTTCGACACTGTATTGATTTACGTTATCCAACTCATTTTTGTTGTGTGAATCTGTACACAGAACAGATTTTTGGAGTCGGTCTGCTTCTGTGTATTTAATTGCCCATCTGTCCAGAAACCGGATTACATTTCACATATCGCTGTGCCGCACGTGTCATGACTGACCACCCTCTATGGTAATTAAGAGCAAACTAACCTTGCGAAAATCTTACATTTTATATAATTTATACTTGCTTTAGATTTACTCGCACCCTACTCTTCATTTTCCCCAGTTCTAGCACTATATTTCAAGCTTTTTAGACTATCTCCCTTTTTGTTATTTCTCTATCTTCGTCAGTGCGTAGTACCGAGTAGTCGGGACCACCGCCCTTCGCACTTAAATCCAAAATTCATATATAAAAGGTCACGACCTTTTTGCACCCGGATTTGTATCGATGGCATCTCAGAACACCACGTTTTAGGCAGACGTCGATAGAGCAGCAAGAGCAAGGTTCGAGGAAGAAGAAGACAGATACATTAGCCCAGCACAGTCTTTTCAATGTACTACATCCCCACAAGGAAACTTTAGCACCCAATTTGTCATGATTATGCCATTTTATGGAAGAGTTTCAAAAGCCATTTGGTATAGTTTTTTGCGCCTTCTGTCCTCTCTGGATGCTTCATATTGAAACAGGTGTTACCTGAGACTATGAGTAATTGAGACCTCAAGTTTCCGTACAGATATTATTATTGTAGTCGTCTTCTAGCTTGAGACAGTATTGGTTGCCAAAACGGTTAGAACCATCTATAAGGCCTCCAGATTTTCATTTTGTGTCGAAAGTAGACAAAGGTTCCCATCACAGTCTATATCAGCTGCATGTAGTACACATCAGTATTATTTGAGGAAGCAGCATAAAGTTTGAGTGGGAGCTTCATTTCTTGCCAATAGACGGTCGACAGCTTCAAGGAGACAGCCAGCAGTACAACATCTTGCTCACTCCACATGATATTAAGCCCTAGAAATCAACTATTTTCTGCAAGACTACCGAGGATCCTGTTTTAGTATCTTCCTAGTAATTAACCTTCCTCTGCGATCATCTCGTCTCAGCTGTAGTCACTGCTTACGTACTAATTAGCCAGCGACTCGGGATCGCTTTATAAATATAAGCAAGTACTACGTAGAGTTTTAGATTACGAATGCTCTGATGCTTTTTTTTGTTCAAAATTCGGTAAGCAAAGTATCTACGAGGATAAAGTTATATAATAGGTACTTATTGTCATACACTCCTCAATGTTCGTGCTTTTATAGCTCGCTGTGTTGAACTTAATAATGCTCGTGGCTAATAAGCTATTCAGATTTCATCTATGAGCTATTCAGGCCTTCTGACATGAGAGTGCAACTTGATTTAAGTTCCAATCCCTGGTAGCAGCAGAAATCGCCTCTAACTTCATGACAGTCTCTTGTTCAATCTACACCTGTAAGTGCTCACATGCTTATGGAAGTATCATGAAGCTCTAAGTTTCGGGTAGAGTATTGGTATTAAATACAAGTATTACTCATTACTCTGACTTATACGACTACGTATCTATCGTTCTTTTAATGTCTCCTCATTAGTCGTCTTACCATGCTCATCATACATAGCGCTCTCTCCATGTAGTATTCTAGTCATATTGGCTCAGTACTATAAGCCTTTAATTAGCACCCACGCACTAGCAGTTTATTTACAGCGTTGTTAGCATGCCCTGTAGTATCTCAATAGATACCATTATTTCTGAAATATGCTTAACAGCAAGCTAAATAAATTAAATGCAGAAGTAGGATTGCAGTAACTGCAATGAAGAACCTCCATGATTCAGTCTCACCGAGACTTATTGGCCATCTAACCTATTTGCGGCTGCTCACTATGTCCTCGATAGATACCTGGATAAATTTGGTAGAGGAGCTATTCAGCCATAGCCAGTGCTTATTAGCATTTAAAGTAAAGAGTAAATGTAATAATGGTCACCAATGCTCACAGTACATACCAGGTTAACTAACCAATACAGCAAGCCTTTTCCGCATTAGTACTAGCTATCATCTGTTGCCAAAAGAATAAAAGGGTGAAGCGAGCATATTTGACGCTTAAAAATGACAAAAATTAGGTAGAAAGCTTTGTACCTCACTTTCGCTTAAATGGTAACAGACTAGGTGCGGCCATACGGCGAAGCTTCAGGATAGATCCAAAATAATACGAAAGCAAACGTCTTAATTTCCCTTCCCAGGTCTCTCTCTTTTTTGTCTTATACGTAAGGAAAAGCATAGTAAGATTGCTCGCTGTGAATGCACATCAAGGAAAAAGATGGTTTAGCGACAAGTTCTATCCAACGCTGTCTACTGTTACAATGAAAGAAGACGTTCATGCTCGTTTGTTTCAGCTTCAACAATTTACGATTTAGTAATATCGACTACTAGAACGTTACAGTCTCCTGACGGTCAAAAGCTATAGATGACATGAGAGGTCGTTGCTTCAGTAGTGGTGGAATTGTTTCAAGCTGATATAGAGCAGAAGTCACACTTCAGATATTTCGGCACAAGTATGCTTATACGTATTCCGGGGGTTTATATCACTTTATATTTCTAGGCACTGCAATATTACGACTAAGTAAATGAAATCGAGAGATGAAAGAATAGAATTTACATAAAGAGTAAGGATTATGATAGGGATTTCTTTTTGGGGGAGGGAGTCGCGTCATGGCTGGGCTGCATTGCTCGCTTCCTCATCGTCAGAAGGGCCGTATTCTTCTTCAATAAACTTTGCCACTTCCGCTTGGAACTTTGCAATGTTTTGTAGCCATTGTTTTGCTTCGACTTTTGTCATTTTATTCTTGATAGGTGACGAGTTACTGGCTGGTGATGGCTGTTGAGGAGCACGCATGGCAGATTGTAAAGAAGAAGGAGATGATGATGACGCAACTGGTGCTGGTACAGGTACAGTTGTTGTAGTGGTTGATCTTGTAGGGATAATTGCTGGTGATAAAGATGATACTGTTCGTCTTTGTTGAGAGTTTGATAAGGAATGTGAGGAATTAGACGTTGAAGCTCGGGATACATTGGTCGATTGCTGGCGACGCTGCTGAGCTGGACCTGTCTTAGCAGCTCTCTTCAGTCTTTGCAGCCAAAAGTCCATCTTGATAGCAGACGCCGGTATGCGGTAAACAATCTTGTTGTAAGGTATGATATGATCAGGCATCTCTTCTTGAGCAAGAGGACCTATCACCGCACGTCGTTTGCCTTTTCTCTTTTCATTTTCTGGAATTGCAGCTTTCTCTTCATCGTCGTAAATTTCTATCCGCTGTCCCTGATTGCTTTTACGAAATCGTTTTTTGGTAATACGTGTTCAATGTGACATGGACACATCCACTTTCGAGCAGGATTCGGAGGAGCAACCATAGGAGGATCCGTGCAATCAAGATGCCAGTGCAAAGGACAATAGTCACAGGAGATCATGCGCTTGTTCAATGCTGTCTTCCGACAACGGAAGCACAGCATGAAATTCCCATTCTTGTCTTTCAGAGGTCGAGTATCAATGTTTTCCACCCGCTGTTTTGGAGGTTTGATCACTGACGTATCCACAAACTGGCCGTACTTGTCTGTACCGACTGTAAAGTACAAATAAATACATGGGCTTATCATTTCGATTAGAAAGAATATCTTACCTCCATCAAAAGAGCCCCAAATCTCTTTTGGCAACTTAAATGCCTTTGGATTTTGCATTCGTAGCTTATGTGTCAATGTATCAAAGACGCCTCGAATACCGGGTAAGATCGGAGACACTGCATTCGGAGAGGAGGCACCAGTCTAAGGGATGTAGCGATTAGACAGGTGGGCTCGACGAAACCAATGCTCATACAAATGATAACATACATGATCACGCTTGCTTTGACATTCTCGACAGAACCATTCACCCTCCAAATGCTCCACATCTTTATCATCCATCGGCGGATCGACACATGTAAAGTGAAACGCTTTAGGGCAAGCATCGCAGCAAAGGAAGCGACCAGGTAAACCGCAGGATTCGCAATAATCATTGTTCTATCGTCGTTCAATAAAACCGTCAAAACACAGACGATGAATTTTTTTTTACCTTGATTGGCCCCAGTGCAGCGCTGGCTTTTTGTCTTTTGACTGAGGATTTGGATCTTATACTCAATCAGAACTCTTGGTCTTCACTGATACAAGAGCGATAGGAGATACTTACGCAGCGTGACCATCAAGTTTTCGTTTTCCTCGTTTCGGACGTTCAGGCTGAACTTCCAGGCTGATACCATCTACCGTCAGAGACGCCGAAGATTTAGCAGGAGAGGAAGAACGCGCAGCACGCGTAGGATGCTACGATCGTTAGATCATCAGAATACAGAGTATATCTAAAAAAGAGCATCTCGTTTCCTACTTGTTTGTTGGCCATAAACGTTGCGTTGGCAAGAGTGAAAGAGAAGAGCGCTCAGTGAAACTCTACAATTGGCAAATTAAATATCTGTCAAAAAACAAAAAGGCGAACCCGTGCTCTCCATCATTGTTATCAAAGAAATGATATCCTGGAACTGCCTATCTCCAAATCGCAACTATTCCTGCTCCTTCTCTTTGGGCGTGCAAGCTTCAGCACAACGTACGGGTAATGAAGTCAAGTGCCGATCGATCGTTTGCTGCAGAGTTACGAGCCGCCCACCTCTAAAGACCCTCCCTTGACACTTTCACAAACACAATTTCCCTCTCGATTCAAATGTTGAGCAGCAAAAAACTTACCAATGAAATTGACCAAATGAGTAACCGAAAGAGTAGGCGGAAGAGAGTTGAGTTAGCGGAACACTTAGAAGGGCGAACTGCACCTTAATCGGGAATGAAAAATCGGTCGTCGTCTACGGATATTGCTCTGCAACTTGGCCCCTTCTTTTGTTCTCTTGTCTACAGAATACGATTGCATCAAAAAAAGAACAAATTGTAGGAAAGTAGTCTCTGCTTCTTTGCAAAGAATACTCATTTCTCTTTATTGCTGCCATGCAAATCTGCCTTTTTTTTGCCAATGCAATACTACGCTACTAAACGCATCCGATCCGCTTCACTTTCGGTCCACACTTGCAAACTCAAGGCGCCTTTAGAATACGCAACGTGTTAGTTCTTCCGAGGCCTCCTTTATAACCCTGTACGGCGATGACAGGCTGGCCATGCTTGAGGAGACCGTATTTTATAGCCTGTTCCATACCCCACATCATTCTAGCATCGACGTCTTCCTGCCAAGGCGCGATTTCAGCAGGACTCAAATAAGTGCTGCTTTCGACAGACAGGAGCTTGGAGACTTCAGCCGACGATGGATTTGGGTAGTAGAATGGGAAGCAGCCACGATAGAGATGGACTTGGCGCGCAGCTTGCGGATTACGTGTGATGACGATAATCGGTGCCTTCGGTCTATACTTTGCTAAAAGTCGCGCACTGTTGCCTGACGTGGTAAGGACGAGAATAGCACCGGCGTCGGCCTCAATGCTTGCACTTGCAGCGGCGCATGCAACTGTTTCGGGAGTATCCATGGGCAAAGCTGTCAGCTGGCGCAGCTCGTTGAACAGAGCTGAATAGCAAATAACGCTCTCGGCTAGAACACATATATCATGCATTGTTTTCACTGCTTCGACAGGGTAAGCTCCCCTGGCCGTTTCTCCCGAAAGCATCACGCAGTCGGTGCCATCCAGCACGGCGTTAGCCACGTCAGATACCTCGGCACGTGTTGGTCGAGGGTTGTACTAGTGAATGTCAAAAAAAGGCCATGTCAATACACGTATAGAAGCGAGGATGATAATAAAAGATTCTTCACTTACGGTCATTGATTCAAGCATTTGTGTTGCACTGTCACATATAATTAGCGACACTTTCTAATATTGCACATGTGTAGCAATGACTTACCATATGACTGGTTTGCCCGCTAAGTTGCATTTGGTAATCATCATCTTTTGAGCAATGAATACACGCTCAATTGGTATCTCGATACCCATATCCTATAGCACCATTTGGTGATATGTGCGGATAGAATGATCTCAATACCTGTAGGTGATCCTTTTGTACTTACGCCTCTAGCTACCATGACACCATCAGCTTCGCAAAGTATCTCATCAAAATTTTGCACGCCTTGATGATTTTCAATTTTTGCAATAATCTTGATATTTCTTCCGTCATGGCCAAGCACTTCTCGGATATCTCGAATATCTTGTCCACGCCGGACAAAAGAGGCAAAGATCATGTCGACTTTGTTCTGAACACCGAATTTCAGGTCTGCCTTGTCCTTTTCTGACAATGCGGGCAGGTCCACGTCAGTGCCTGGCAAGTTGACACCCTTGTGAGACGACAGTTTGCCATTGTTGCAGGATCGCACGCGCACGGAGTTTTCATTGACCTCAAGCACTTCAAATGTCAAGACACCGTCATCTACGTATATTTTCTTGCCCACAGATATCATTTGCGGGAGATTCTTGTAGTCAATGTACATGATCTTGTCGTCGCTGCAGTTCTTGTATTGATCATCGATGCTAAAGATCATCTCGTGTCCAACACTTATAGGAATCTTCAAGCAATAAGTATCTGGTTTGGTTGAAAAGCGAAGCAATATCAGTTTCTTACATCTGCGTTATCCTTCATGGTACCCGTCCGAATTTCCGGTCCCTTGTTATCCAAAGCAATCGCCACAGGCCGACCAGGGTACACTATACACACTGCTGTTAGCAGATCAATAGTAAGACAAGCTTGATCGGGCTTACATTCCACGCTCTTTCTGGTGTTATCAATGACGGATTGATGGTACTGGTGCGTGAAGGTCGCGACTGAGCTTCGAATCCTGACGCGTCTGGGACGAAGCACCTACCTCGTACGAGCCGTGCGAAAAGTTCAATCGAACGACATTGAGTCCAGCATTGCGAAGCTGCGTGATCATCTCGACGCTGTTGGTCTTTGGCCCTGTTGTCACATTAACACGACGAAAACTATGTATATATACAACTGGTATACCTATGGTTCCAATGATACTTGATTTACGGCTTGCGCTTGTTTCTATATTGACATCCATGTTGGATATCCAATGAAGACTAGACGCCTGCTGGTTCATTGTAAACACAAGCTGAAAGGGTGTAAAGGTGGTGAAAGAGAAGGAAAAAAGGAAAGAAAAGGGAGGAGGAACCATGCCGTGTTTGGTTTTCAGCCTGCATGTATGTTTCCATGGGCAAAGCACCATGCTTTTACCGTTGACAGGACAACAAACTGATCACTTTGAGTTATCCTATAAATGCTCTCTATTGCACCTGATCTGTCGCTTTACGACAGCAAGAAGTGGGGAATATAATTTCAATGTCTACCTGACACTTCATGATGTTGTCTCTGTTGATGCAGGTTGGCCATTATTTCTTGCAAAATCATACATACATACATACATACATATATTCCGGTATTTTCTCATTAAGTACGATTATAAGTGAGTAAGGCTAGAAACTCTGGTAGCCAGCCTTTAAGAGTCTTTGGCACCATCAGCACCCATCAGCTTTATATTAGATAGCATGGTTTCTTGGATTTCTTACTTCAAGGAGTTCTTTCTGACATGTTAATGTCGCTATCTTCTCGTAAGTGATCAATCCGGCTGAAAGCAATATCGAAATTAACAATGTCAAGTTACTCTTAGTAAACGAGATTGAAGTTCTACGTTTAGATATTCCTCGGTGTCCTTTGAAGGCATTCTGGATTTACGGACTTTGCAAAATTGAAGCTGCTCTTTGCCGCGCTAAAGTCGTGCTTTCGAAATGGAAGAGGACGAGCTTCAACGCATTCTGGAGCGACAAAGGCGCGAACGACAACGCTTTTATGAAAGCATAGAAACGATCGAAATTGACGGGCTAGACGACGATGAGATTCGCCCAGCTCACAGAGGACTGAAGCGGCCACCTGTACCCGACATGCGCTTTGAGCAACAATTCAACAAGTCTGTTGCAGCTCTTAAGGAAGAGGGTGCTTCTCCGTTGCAAATATTCTACTCGGCCGTCCTAGTTAATCAGTTTGTCATGCCTTTTATAAACGGCTTTTCCTGGGGTCTGCTCGGTCACTTGTGGCGTTGGTACCGCGTTCGATCTAGATACCCAGCAGCAGCAACAGCACCTCGCGAAACTTCATCCTCATCCGCTGCATCGTACGCAAGAGGCCTCAAATATGGTATATCCCAATGGTTCAGGTAAGAACAATGAGGAGGAGGGAGATAGGTGATATGGAAAAAAGGTGCTCACATCTTCTGTGTGTGCATACGACGATTAGGAGAATGTTCTCTAGCATCCCATCCATTTACGCTCCCCCTAAACCCGCAATTGCTATAAACTAGAGAGAGAGAGAGAGAACAAAAAAGTTGTCACCGTTGAATTTTCAAAATGTATTGTTTTTCTCTCCCTGCGCGACGTTCCATGACGATATTTGCTTGTAAACCATGTTGCGCCCGCATGATTTCGGCAACTTCGGCTGGTCGGTTCTCCTTGATCAACAATAGATAAAATACACCCTCAGGCGATAACAAGTCCTTTGAAGCGATAAATGCAATGTTACTGAACAGCCATTCAATGAGGCTTTTTTCTTTCCTTTTCTTTGCAGCAATGACTCACCTTGACATACGGCAAAAATGCATCAATTACTTCTCGACCATCGATGCCACCAGCCCACGCTGCTTCGATACCATGGCTACCGACTTCTTCGGAAGGTGTGACCGCATAGGGCGGGTTAAAACAAAGCACATCGACCTTGTTTGACAAACGCGGCAAAAGTGAATCGACCAAGGAGGTCGTGACAGGTTCAATGGATGGGACCTGATTATGCAAGCCCGTTGCTTTGGTTACTGCGCATGCATGCGCGTTGAGGTCTGTCGTGAAATATACTACTTTTGCATTAAGTACTTTTGCTGCTTTATAAGCCTCGGCTCTGCATAGTTTGTTTTGCTTACTGGCTGCGGCAGGGCCCACAATCTTGGCCAACATTGTTGTGACACATCCTGATCCAGAGCTGTTCTGACAAAGTCAGTGCTATAAAATGACTGACATGGCAGAGGCACGTACCCGATCTCTAGACAAATGGCAGGTCGAAGGGATCGTAACCAGGATTCGTCCTGTTCTAACGCGTCGAGAAGTAGAAAAGTATCCTCTATAATTAGATCCACGTGAGTAGGATGTTCGGCTCGGCTACGATTTTAAAAATATACCAGCTGGCTCATAAACCTTGTCAAAGTCCTGGCTGGTCAAGTGCGAGAGATCCGGCGTAGGGATCATATTGGGGCTGGACAAGATGGCAACAAGTTGAAGAAGTCACATCCATGCATTGACAACCGCGCCCCGATCAAATATAAAAAGAGATTAAGTTTTTGGCTCGAATATTCTTCGTACACAACTTTTTTGTATTATTGCAAACATGTCTGACATTCGCATCGAAGGTTACAGTGCTCTTTTGTCTCCAACCTTCATTGCAGAAGAATTTCCTGTTGTGAGTATCTATTGATATAATCATCTCTTCAATAGTGAACCAGATATTGAGCATTAATTCTAGTCTGAAAAATCCAAACAAACTGTTCTCAAAGCTCGAGAAGAAGCTGTCCGTATTCTCCGAAAAGAAGATGATCGATTGATTGTCATTGTGGGACCATGTTCTATCCATGACGTTATTGCTGCAAAGGAATATGGTGAGGCTTCGATGCATATGCATGGCTGCAGAGTTCCCTTTTTCTTTTATCTATTTGCTAAGCATGCAAAATAGCAACATTGTTGTTAGAAGCCAAGGAGCGTTTCAAGGATGATTTGCTCATTATCATGCGCTCCTACTTTGAAAAGCCTCGAACAACCGTCGGCTGGAAAGGTCTCATCAACGATCCCGATATCGATGAAAGGTAAAAGTTCAAATGCTTAGCAGTCTTATACATCATCTCTGACATTTTCCAAGTTACAACATCAACAAAGGCTTACGTATCGGTCGTGGATTGCTCTGCGAATTAACATCAATGGGCATGCCTGTTGCCGTCGAGTTGCTGGATACGATATCACCGCAATACCTCGCTGACCTGATCTCGTGGGGTGCCATAGGTGCACGTACGACAGAGTCTCAGTTGCATCGAGAACTTGCTTCTGGATCCTCCTTCCCGGTCGGTTTCAAGAACGGTACTGATGGTAACCTCGGTATTGCTATTGACGGTATCCGCGCTGCTGCAGTGCCTCATCACTTTTTGGGTATCTCTCGTTCTGGCATTGCTGCCATTACCCACACCTATGGCAACCCCGACTGCCATATCATTTTGCGAGGTGGAAACAAGGGACCCAACTATGAAGCAGAGTATGTCAAGGAAGCAAAAGAGAAACTCGAAAAGGCAAAACTGCCTTCCGTTCTGATGGTTGACTGCTCGCATGGCAACTCAAACAAGGACCACAAGAACCAGCCCAAGGTGGCAAAGAACTTAGCCGACCAAATTAGCAAGGGCGAGGACGCACTTGTAGGCATGATGCTGGAGTCTCACATTTATGAAGGCAAGCAGAGCGTGCCAGCAGACGGAGCAGTGGCACTCAAATACGGTGTATCTATCACTGATGCATGCATTGACTGGGAAATGACCGAAGATGTATTAGAAGTCATGGCACAAGCTGTTCGAGCACGACGAACTTTGCGCATAAGCAAACAATAGTTGTTTTTTTTGCAAATGAATAAAAATATGAATCTACATGCTTTTATTGAGAAAAGTTTTGATGATTTGTTGCTCGGTCCAATGCAAGTCCCGCAGTTTTCAATTTTTCTTTAAGAACATTGATAGCCAATATAAACAGATCCTGTGGAGGAATCACACCAGTGCTTTCAACATTGACTAGAAAATCATGCAGGGTGAGTCCTTGTACAAATATGTACTAATGGATATCATGCAACTTACAAATGAAGTGGTCGCGCACGCGAGTAAGTCGTACTTTGTCCTTAAATTCGTCGTGCCGTAATACTTCTCTGCTCACGGTATCTTTACGTGGGTTGACTACTTTGGCAACCTTCTGGCCGTTCTCTTCGACTACATCAATGACTCCAGGAGGAAAGCATTTTTGGAAGCGGTAGGCAGCATCGCCGGTGATGGGTTGTAATATGGTAATTTCTGGGAGAAGACGGTAAGATGCAGTTGCGACCGGTGACCACTTTGCATGGACTTGTCCAATGCCCTTGTGGCAGTGGAGTTCCATATCAATCTCTTGTCCAGGTCGAAGTTTGGCGATCAAAATATCGTCGTGCACTGGTCGAACAGGGTTGTTTTTGAATTTTTCAGCTTGCACGCCCTTAGGCTCCCAAATCAGATCCTTGGAATACACTGACAAGAGCATTACTCGATCAGCGAAAACCATATCCTCGACACATGTATACCTATACTTTCGACTTACCATGACTGTTGATATACTTCTTTTTGGGATCTGTCTCATCTGGGCTTGCATTTGGGTTTCTTTCACACTTGACTTTGAGCTTGAATACCAGTGTGTTCATGTCGGTTGGACCATCCTCCTCTACGCAATGTATAGCTCAGCAAACATGATTTTTCGTTATCGCGCAAGCCTTTCGATTATACATACCGCCTTTGTATTCGAAAGCTTGAGGGTCGGCGAGGATAGGTATTAAGCCCAAACGATGTGCCAAAACTTCGTCGTGAATGATGGAGGTATTGTTGATAACGTACACTTTTTCGATGGCCATAGTAGGAACCTGATATATTTATGTTGAGGTAAAAAAAACTATGCCTTCTCAAAAATATCTTCTCTTATTATTACCTCGGCAATCAAGATACGTCGAAAAGCGTTGGCGATCGAGGCATCAATACCGATCAGGTCAAACTCTATGCTGTGTGGTGTCAAGCGATTGATGGTGATCTTAAAGTTCTTTTGTACAATTCCGTCGTCAGAGCATAATACTTATATTATTGAGAGATACAGACACATACTCGTTTGAATTCTTCCAGATCCCAAGCATTGCTGATTCCCGGGTATTGGTGAGGATAATCGCTGCCGTTGACCTATAGTCGACGAGTTTGAGCTTTGAAGCACACCTAAAAGAGAGAGTTTTTCAACGTACACTGTATACACGATCGCGGTCAATGACCACACGAGTTCGTAGCAACTCTACGTTCTCTGGCAATTGGACGCCCGGCATGCTGCTTCAAGAAGAAAAAAAGTTGGACGACAAGAAGTGCCGGCAGCCACCTCCTTCGTCGGACTCCGCTGACTTTCCGGCATTTGTGTGTGCCTTGAACACGGACCTACTTGACACACACACGACATGACCAGAGCTACAGAAACTCTCATAACAGGCGCCATCATTGTCGTAATATACCTCGCTTTATTCTTCGGCTTTTTGCCTTTACCTGAAGTAATCCAAGACAAGATTGTTCCAGTGGTATGGTCTTATTCATCGTTCTGTCAATCGTGAACCGAGCGCTCATCTTTGTTCTGCAACAGTTACCATGGTGGGCACTCGTGTCCTTTGGCTCATACAGCTTAGGATACCTTGGATGGCATATCATGACTTTTAGCGACTGTCCAGAAGCGTACACAGAACTCATGAATGTAAATGAATTTATGCTGTTTTCCTTTGGCTGGCGTAGAATCGGCTCTAATCCCAAAGTTTTATGCAGGAAATCGACCAAGCCAAAATAGATTTACGCTCCAAAGGCGTATCGATCTGATGAAAATAAAACAGCCACTGTTCAATCTTATCGACCTGCTTTGTTTACACCAAGAAACCAATTTCAACGAGGATAGGGAGTTATTCGTTACAGAGAGACTGGAGTGACCTGGTAACCAGACGAGTTTGTTCTAAAAATTGAGAGATGTGAGCACTCGCGCAATTGGAAAGAATTTCGCTTACCACTTTGCAATCATGCCTGCCTAAATATTGTGCTTAATATGATCTGCGAGGTAGGCAGAATCTATAATCAGGCGATATGCTTGTCACGAAATTCAGCAGGTCCCTGTAGACAGACCATGAACTACGTGTTATCAAAGCGTATCGCAAATCTTATGACATGTCTAGAAATCTAACTTAAGGGGAGGATGGCGCATTTAAAGGTGCACGACAATGCTTCTTGTGCAGTGCTTCCCTATTTTAATTACAAAACTATCTCCTCAAACCATAATCTGTCGCAGCCTTGTTTTGCTTGCTTTATTACTTTTTTTTCTTATTCCAATCTATTTTTACAGAGTCCATTAATTCATACTACTTCTTGGTATGGTTACAAAAAAGCTTCATGGTTACACTGCGTATCAGAGATAATAATATACACGTCGGGAATCGATTCAGTTGGCATGGTTCATCTCCAGAATCGGATCGACCGACGACCTTCTGTAGACTGATCTACGTAAAACCTCGTGTCGCAGTATCCAATACAGCAAGAAACTTTTCCTTTGCCATTATTTTATTATGATTAACAGAGAAGCTTGGCAAGATGAAATGATTTGAATTATTGCAAAATGTGAAGAAATTAAAAACTGTCACAAAGTTTTGAAAAATACTACAGGGATTGATTGTGCGTTAAGAAGATTATAGCTTCCTCAGCATTCTTTCGAGAACAATAGCTACACCGTCATCCACGTTTCTGGCGGTTACCAAATCTACAGTAGTTGTTAGAATCGTGTATCGAATGAAAGAATAAATAGAGGAGATAAGCGTACCTGCCAATTTTTTGACTTCCTTGTGAGCATTTCCCATGGCAACACCAATACCTAAATTGAGAACATGCATATGTCAAAATGGATTAGACTACGCCAGCTTTTCTATTTACTACCACGTACCTGCAAATTTAATCATTTCAATGTCATTTGGCATATCACCAAATGCTATAACCTGTTTTTGGGTAATGTCCAGCTGCTCACAGAGATACTTTAGTGCGGTTGCCTTGGACACATTGGCTGCGGAGATTTCGACAAAGTGTTGGCTCGAGTAGGTTGGATGGATGATATCATCCCACTTTGAATCGTTAAAGACGTGTTGCTTGAGATAAGTATGTAGCTTATCGGCTGGCCAGGTTTTGTGTACAATAATGATCTTCTCAACCGTATCTTGCTCGTTCAACATGAAGCCGGTGCGTGGGTCATCGACGATAATATGAGGGTGGTACATGGATGCGCGCCGTTTTTCTGCGTAGCCAGCCTCGCACTTGAAATTGACGTCGCTTTCAATGCCAATATAGGCCTCGTCACCGAAAGCATCCTTGACTTTGCCAATGATTTCGGACACGTGCTCTGGAGGAATGGAGAATTTCTTGATGATCTTTTTGCTGTGACTATCCAGGATTTGTGCACCGTTGCAACAGATTACCATCAGATTATTCAGCTGAGCTTGCTCGACAGCCTTGAGCATCGTACGCACGGGTCGTCCTGAAGCAAAGACGATACGGATACCCTTCTTTTCGAGTGCGTGCAAGACCTTGATTGTTCGTGGAGTCAAATTGCCACTGTCGTGAATTAAGAAAGATGTTGGTATTTCCGTCGCCGTATCCTAGACAGACGACAACTTACGCGTTAAATTGACCAACAATTAATGTTCCATCAAGATCTGAAGCAACGAGACGGATGCTGCCAAGATCCTTCCTGCCAGCCTTGATAGAGATAGGTGACATGAAGGAGAGCGGGTATGTGCGGCAAATAAAACGGTGCATCGAGAATGTATAGTATGAAGAGAAAGAGTAGCACAAGTGCTAGTGGCCAACCTTTTTAATATATAGTGCTACGTCCAGACGGGGCATGTAGGACAAGACCTGATTGCAGATTTCTCCCCCTCTCTATGGTGACTTGACATGTGGCGAAGGTGCTGCTGGGAAAAAAAAGAAGTGACCCTTGCAAGGAGAGTTAAACTTGGTTGTAATGTATTCGCAAAGGGGATCAGATTGTAAGATTCAATGCTCAGAACCTGTTTTTTTTCTTTCATTCGTCTCTCCTAACGACCGGTACCTTGTCAATAACCTTTATGTTCCTGCAGGAACGCGATCGTCTTAATGTCCGCGCAAAGGGATGAACTGCTGAAAGTGGACTGGGGACGGGGGAAAGAGGAGTTGAATGATTTTTCGATTTCATCCGGATGTTTGGTTAGATTGATAAACAGGTGTTACCAAATCCATTGCGGTATTGAGAAAAGAAGAAAAGAAGTGCAGCAGCATCGGATGAATCAATGGCGCCCGCCACACTTCGTACTTGTATACTACTCGGCTCCCCAACTGGCATAAAAGAGTCGTATAATGTCATCATTTGACAGCAATGGGATTTTGCAACAGTGGGTATCAAGGGGTGAGACGAGTACGACTAGTTCTTCTCCGTCAGTCATGAGGTCCTGAAAAAATCTATCCTGGCGAGAAAAACAGCCTATCTTCTCGTTCAAGAACTATCTCCTCCAAACCCCCAACCTTTTCCTCCCGCCAATTCGTTGCTACAACAACGAGCGAGCGGCGTCGTTTGAGAGGAGTACAAGGAGTTATTGCTTAGGAGACAACGATGACGGGCTTCCATGTCTCCCGTGAACGTGCCGAACGGTGGCGAAAAAAAAAGGTGCTCATTGTGTGACCCGTTTGCGGTATTTTCTTTTCCATGGCCCACATATAGCAGCATGCTGTCTGGGACGTCTATTGCTGTGCAAATGCACTTACAAATTGGGAAGCTCCAAGACAGTAGCTATTACCTTGTTTTAGATCGAAAGGGATAGTTCTAGAGCATACCTACAATGACTACCTGCGAGAATACTGATTGATCTTGGCTGTACCGGGGCTTGCACCCGAAGTAATTTATGTTTGCTGTTGCATCGGAGTCCCTGCGCGCTTGTCGCAGTCTGCCATACTCATTACTCCCAGACGAAAGCGGCCCTAAGCTAGGCTCGCAATGGACTTTCAATAGTTGCATACAAATTTTGCTCGGTACGGTGCCATAATCGCATATTTGATAATAAATTGACCGTCTGCAGCGCCATATAGACGATACAATTGCGCAGAATCGTACCTCTAACCGAAGCATACTAGATATTAGCTCATATAGCTCTCTAGCAAGAAGTAG
>KK100167.1:58597-91741 GCA_000611695.1 Rhizomucor miehei CAU432 | reverse complement strand
TGTGCTCTTGTAACTTCCATACTATCTCCACACTTATGTATAAAATATGAGTATCCACCGGCCGGATAACCCAAGTTTTAATAGTCTTCATACATTTAGGATTCCCGGATGAGATTATGGTCGTAAATAAAAAGTGCCTGGTTGCTTTACAGCCAATTCATTGCAGGTACATTAAGACCGACGGGTATGATCTTAATGAGGGTCAGATGTGCTTGCAGGACGTAAGGTATCAACTAATGTCTTGTCACTTCAATGGTGGTTTGGTCCTCCCTGGCAACCACGACTATATTCACGCGAGCAAATAGTCGAGTAAGCGCATTATCGGTTATATGGATAGTGAAGATAGCAATAAACGACTTACTGCAAAGATGATCACTGTAAAATACTCAATGTGCCTGCTGATTGCATCCAGCGACTGCGTACTTGGACTCGATACATCAGTCAGCATGGAAGACTGTAGTTCAATATACTCATTCGATAACAATGAATAAAGCAACCGTAGTGCCTTAGGATGCAATTGTGCATCTACTTGTTTGTTGATCACAAGCACTTGGGTACCCGAAAGCTCACAAAATCGATGTCTCCTCCAAACCCCCGGCCCTCCTCCCGTCAATACGTCTTGCGCTCGCAGCAGCGTCTGACAGAACTGTAGGGAGCCATCACTTAGGAGATGACGACAGATACTCCCATGTCTCCCGCGTAATGTGTGGCAAAAAAGGGTGCTTCATTGTAGGATATCCGATTGCTGCCAAGCGATGGTCATCTCATGCGCGGAGCTCCATTATCCGTTTTTCCTGCAGCGTCTTTGTCAACATGGCGCGGAATGACGATGACAGTGGACGAGAAGCCAAGGCTGCTGTGACCATCAGCTATGATTCCGAATGTGTGCCGAGTGTAGGAGCATTCCCTTTGTTCAGGCACGCTTCGAAGAAGCAGCAGCAGCAGTGGTTTGAGACGCTGGCGAACCCCTCGACAAACGACAGCCAGTCATTCCAAGAGTTGTTGCTCGCTCGTGTGCCTAGCTATCTCTACGGCGAATGGTATCACAATGCGGCTGCGCTCCTGTTGACGGCCAGTCTTGCCTTTCTTGCAAGCAAACTGGGACTCGGCCTCGGCGTCGTCCTTGTTGCATGCATTGCCTTGGGTACGTGGTACAAAACCAATGCAATTGGACAAAAGGAGGGCATGTTGAACAAGAAAAACGTTCGAGTACAGGCGTCTACTACCAGGCTAGCAGCACAAAGTTTCGTCTCAACAGACGTAATGATATACAGCGCGAGTTGGCAAAAATGCGCATCGAAGCAGATGAAGAACCTGTCGAATGGATGAACTCGTTTTTGCAAAAGTTTTGGCTCATTTTCGAACCAGCTTTGTGTACGATGATTCTTGAAAACCTGGATGCTGTTGTGGGCCAGTACCTGCCTCCATTTGTAGAATCTGTACGCCTGACTAGCCTTACGCTTGGAACGAAGCCATTCCGCATCGAGAGTGTAAAGACATACACTGATATGGATCCGAAAGTTGTGGTACGAATGACGCATTCCTTTCTTTTTACAAAAAAGGAGGACAATGACCAATAAGACCTGCATAGTGTATGGACTGGCGTGTCTCATTTATACCTAGCGACTTGTCCGATTTGACAGCTGCAGAGAGAGACAAGCGTGTCAATCCCAAGATTGTTATCAATATTCACACGACAAGCCAACTTAAAGGCATTGTCATTCCGGCAGTTCTGGAAAATATTGCTTTCCGTGGACATATGCGCGTAAAGATACACTTTATAAACAAATTCCCATACGCACGATTGTTCGAGGCCTCGTTTTTGGAAAAACCCCTTTTCGACTATGAGCTAGCGCCGCTGGGAAGTAACCTTTTGGGTTTCGATATCAATTATGCAAGTATAGCTACCATTGAATGGTATCATAAAAAATATTTTGACATTTTTTCTATTTTTGTACTTAGATTCCAGGATTACAAAACTTTGTCCGTGATCAAGTGCATGCTATCTTGGGCCCTATGATGTATGCACCCAATGTATTCATGTTTGATGTGGAGCAATTCTTTGATGGCAACTTTGATATATGTAAGGACAAAAAGGAAATCTTGAAACATGCTTGTGACCATCTAACAGGAGAGAGTACCAGCGCATGCAAACGGTATTTTGGCGGTTACAGTCTACTCTGCGTCTTCCATGGATACAGCCAACGGAGACGATGGCCCATTTGCAACGGCCAAGAAGGCAATCTTGAACCCCTTCATAAAATTCTACGTTGATGACGGACGAGGTGAACTGGGCAGGACAAGTGTTCAGAAGGACACATTCGACCCGGAATGGAACGAAACTTGTTTCCTCTTATTAAACAACTTGAACAATCAGCTATGCTTTGAGGCGAATACCCAGGAAGACGAGGACAATGAGGAGCGGATTGCTACAGGATTTTTCGATCTGCAAGAGCTGGACGGCGAATCGCACAGTATTCAGGAGGGATTGTAAGTCTATGGAAAAAATCTGCTGTAATCAAGGAGGCCTTGAAAAAAATTAAACGATCGAATTAGGGATCTTGCATTGTATCACAAGGGCAAGTCGATGAGTGATCTCAAAGTCGATTTGCGATATTTCCCTGTTTCCAAACCAACCAAACGACCAGATGGCACAATCGAGCCTGCTGCTCAATCAAGTAATGCAAATGACAGGACTGTCACATGTGTACCATTAATCAATTCTTATTATGCTTTGTAGACTCTGCGGTGTTACGATTGACAGTACATGAGTGCCAAGACTTGGCTGGTCCTGCAAAGATCAACCCCTATGTGCGAGTCATCGTGAATGGCGAGGAAAAGATTAAAACATCTATCGCATGGCACACGCACAACCCTGCATATGAAAAGGCGGGAGAGGTCGTTGTTTTGGACAAGAGTGAAGTCTTCGTTCGTGTCGAGGTCAAGGATTGGAACAAAGTGCACAAGGATGAATTGCTCGGTGTATGGACTTGCTATCTATCAGAGATCCTTGAAAAGCAGGAAGAAAATGATGGTTGGTGGCCACTTACGCTGGGCGATGATAACAAGACTGGAAAACTGCGTCTCAGTGCTCAGTGGAGACCCGTTGTCATGATGGGCTTGCTGGATAGCACGACAGGTCATGGCTACAATGGCAAGTATTCATTTGCTTACCTTGCGTATGAATCCTTATCTAAATATATCTTCCATAACAGCTCCTCCCATTGGCGTTATGCGGCTCACATTTTGGGAAGCCCGTGATTTACGCAACGTGGAAGCAGTTACTGCCGGAAAATCTGATCCTTATGTTAGAGTGCTTTCTGGAAATCAAGTTCGAGAGCGCACATCCGTTGTTGACAATAATCTCTCACCTGAGTGGGGCGAGACTCTGTATGTGCCCGTGCACTCACCCAAGGAAGATCTTACACTGGAGGTTATGGACTGGAACGCCAAGACAAAGGATAAGCACCTAGGTCTTGTTGATCTCAAGACACATGAACTTGTCAAGCTCTTTGTTGGCAGCCAAAGCGAGAATCCAGATAAATGGTACGACCGATCTGGCGTAAAGATTGACCAGTAAGTGGTCTAGACTATCCAATGATCTTGTTTCGCAGAAATTAAATATTCGTTGATCTGGTCTAGATGGGCGCCTTTAAAATCAATAGATAGAAAAGCAGCTAAAGGCGAATTGCGATTTACGGCAGAATTTTATCCAACACTAGCGTTGCCTCAACCACGTGTAGTTACGCCAGCAGTCGACGACAGTCAAGGCGAGGATGATAGTGCGCAAATCGAGACTACAACTGTGCAAAACGATCTACCTATTCAGGATCTTCACGGAGCTTATATCAAGTACACACCCGACAACCTAATTGATCTTGCATCCTACCAATGCGGCGTTTTGCGGATCAAAATTCACTCTGTGCAACTACCAAAGTTTGCTCACGCATATTGTCATGTCTTGGCAGACTCGCTCTATCCTCAATACAAGACAGCTCGGGCTAAAGGTCGGGAGTTAATGTTTAACGAAATGTCGGACGTATTCATCAAGGAAGCCGACGTGTCGCGGGTGGCCATCGAAGTGCGGTCCGCCATGGCCGACGAAAAGGACGATACAAAGCTCGGCTACTGGGTCGACTCACTCTCGCGCATCGTCAGATATATCCAGCGCCAGAGGAGAATGCAACCTGATCTAAAGATAGAGGACGATCACGGCGAATGGTTTGAGCTGTTCGGTGCTACAGAGGGACGCATAAGATTAAGTTTTGATTTCGTGCCTATGAGCAACTTTGAGCTTAGCCCTGATGAAAGCATAGGCAGTAAGTAAACCCGTTCTAAACTCTTATGATTAACGGTTGATCGACACCAATAATTTTTTTTAGATCAAGGTAACCTGACAGTGACCCTGCTCCGTGCTAATAACCTCAAGGCTGCCGACAAATCAGGTAAAGATACAATGCGATGTGGAAAACGATTAATGCCCACGTATGCTAAGTCTGTTTGACCGGTTCAAAGGAACGAGTGATCCATATGTGGTATTCACTGTAAATGGTGATCGCGTCCACAAGAGTGCGACTATCAAAAAGACATTGGACCCTGTTTGGAAGAATGAGCAGTTTACTGTGCCGATTGTAAGTTGAACAGCTACTGTATTCTATTCAGTGGTCGCTAACCATCGTATCAAAACTAGCAATCTCGAGTAACATCGAGCTTTAGGATAGAAGTATTCGATTGGAACCAGATCAAAGGCGACGAGCCAATTGGTAAGTTAAATTTATAATTACTATAGGGGACTTGGGCAGCTCAGCTAATGATTTTCTTTTCCAAGGCTCTGGTGGTATAACGCTGCGTGGTGATATGGTCGAAAGCTTTGCTGCTAAAGAGGTAGCTATACCGCTGGATGGTGCTGCTGGAGTAACAGGCAGCGTCCACGTACGGTTCTTGTGGCAACCGCAGTTGCTTACAAAACGCAAGACCCAAACAACAATATTAAGCACCACCAGAATGATGACAAGCACAACAATGAAAGGTGCCGGTGCTGGAGGTGGAATACGGACGGCAACATCCGTGTCCAGTCTCGGTCTAAGCGAAAGCGCTAGTCACAGCCGCACTGCTTCGGTGGAAAGCGGTTCACTTCTTGGTGATACCGACTCCTTGGTTGCCAGTCTGGACGAAGGCGAAATCAGCAGTGCAACTGGTCAGGCCGGCCACATCAAACTGACACTGGTGGAAGCTCGAGGACTCCACGGCGTCGACAAGAGTGGAACCAGCGGCCCATATGTCCGCGTACGCTTGGGCAAAAAAACCATGAAAACGCAAACTATAATGAAAACGCTGGCACCCACATGGTAAGACTAATTGGATGCAACTTAAAGTTATCCCAAGGAAATACATAGCTGATTTGAAACCAATGGAACAGGAATGAGACGTTTACACAGTCTGTCACAGAGCAACCAACGGTGCTTAGTCTAAAGATCATGGATTACAACAAGTTTAGCCGAGCGGTCACATTGGGTGAATGTCGATGGAATATTTGGGATCTCATCCAACCAGATCAGCCGAAAATTGATAGATGGTTGCCATTGAATCCTTTGGGGAGTGGCGAAATCCACATAGTCATCGAATTCTTCAGTACATAGAAAACAGATCATCCTTTTTGCCTTTGCCAATTCTTGATCCGTTTACAAGAAAGCTCGGGGCGAGCTCTCGAGATGCATTACATGAAAAGCATTTACCATATTTATTGCGCCTTTCATATAGTATAAAAGTCGTGCCAGCTTCTTGCAAGTTCTAAAAAAGGAACTCGACTGCTTCGAGCACAGTCTACTGCAGAGAAATCCAGAGCGAAAACCAGACAAGCTATTACCGACTTTAGGGCTCGTTATATGTCCGGACTCGTATGCAAAAGGACAATGGCCATGTACTTTGGGATACTCAAGGCCAGATTAATCACAACACCCGACTGGTATCTGCTGGCGCGATCTCCGGACGTATACTTTGAGCTTTTTGCCCGCACAGCCGAGGCGAAGGGGGTCCGGCTGCGTCCGGCTGTCGGGAACAAGCGGCATTGCGCACACCATTCAAACCATCAGACCATCAGACTTGCTTATAAAAATGTGGTAGCTTTACGCAGCAGAGGGCGACATCATCGTCTGCACCAGCCGAGGAGCCGAAGAAGGGCTCTTCTTGTTAACGTTCATCCGATCGATGTATCACAAGCTTACCGTACTAGTACTACAATGAGGTGGAATCATGAAACGAACGAGGCATTCCTGACATTGGACTCTTCAAGCCCTGACTTATATCTGGTGATATACACAAAATAAAGAGCAATTCATAAGATGGTTTACAAACATACCGTGAAGCACAGACATTATAGCTGCTGTCATGCATCAAAATGCGGAATAAATTGGCAGAACCTATCGGCAATTATGGAAATGATGCACCTACACTATTAATCGGAAGACAACTAGGGGAGACAGGGACAGAATGGATGTATGATCCCAAAGGAGCCAAAAACACCAAAAATCTTTGAATTCAGCGCATGCGGACTGCAAGAGGACCATCTGGTGCGTTTACTTCGACTTGCTCCTCTGGTCTCGAGAATGTAAAACTTACAAGGGGTCTATCAATATTCTATACGACTCCTACGGAATATCGCGGCTCTTACGTAGCATATCGAATTCCCTTATATTATAGCCGTACTCCTACTATTAGAGATGGGAAAAAATGGACAATACTCTTTTGTTATCCCCGTTTCTCATGTACAAATAAACAAACAACGGAGTTGTAAGTTATCAATAAATGCAGCTACAACTCCTTGAGCTTAGTAATTTGCTATGAGATATTCAATACATTTTTAACAAAGAAGCGTTTAAACAACGAATGCCTTGAGGCTGCACGATCTGAATGTAAGAAGTATAAGCATGTGTGACAAGCTAACTGGGCAAAGAGTGACAATGCAGCTTGATACTTGTTACGTCAACCAGCGCTAGGTTCCTCCTGGATGAAATAATGGGCGCATTTTTCGCCGTCAATAGTGACGCACGGCAAGATGTAACAGTTGAATAGTACATCAGATATGCAAAACCAATCTGCCTATATTATTTATGGATCTTCATTGAGTTTACGTCAAGCACACGCCAAACGATCTAAAAAAGGGACGTATACATGTCAGTGTGGCGTTTTGCACATAAAAACACACTCTTGTGCGACCAACATAGTCTGCAAACGCATGTTGGCATGTCTTGGCAAATTTGATCCCATTTTCTATTACACAAGACCATGGACTAAAGATCGGGAACTAACTTTTAATGAATAGATTGTCGGACGTATTGATCAAGGAAAGCCAAATGTGTTGTGAATGGCCATCGAACACCGGCCTGCAATTGCTGGCGAAAAAAAGGCGATACGTACAAAGCTCGAGGATACATTTTCAAGCACAGTCAGATATATCCAAACGCAACAAAGAGCACAGATAGTTGCGGCGAATAATTCGAGCTTCCTCAGCACTGCAAAAAGCTTATACGTAAGACCACAAGTTTCGATTACTCGCATATTAAGCGAAGCTTTAATCAGCTTAGTCTTGATAAAAGTGACTATCCTAATGACCGCTGGCGCTTTTTCATTTTAGATATTGAGGTGATGATCTCTTTTCGTGCTAAAATAATCTCAAAATTGCAGACAAATCAGGTAAAGACCTGATGCAATATTAAGGGTGCTGGTTAATCGGTATTCTGCAAAGAAGTAGCGAAAGATCCGAATATGCAGCATGCAAGAGGTGAATAGCGACCGTGCTCAAACTTGGTGGCTCCAATCGACGCAGAGCTTTAGTATCGAAGTATTCGACCCTTAGAACCAAACCAACCGAGTCAATTGAATTTTTGCGGCAACGTCAAGCAAAAATAACCCAGAACAGCAGTTTCAAGTGTTTTACAAAGATGAGGACAATTACAACAAATGAAAGCCGGTAGCCGTGAGGCAGGATACAATACTTAGTCTAAACAACGGACTGTGGTATCCACATGTGGTAAGACCGCCTGTAGGATCTTACTTCTGAAAAGGAGGTTGTAATCATAAATTGGAGGCAACAAAAAGGAGAGAATTGAACCATTAGCACGGTCAGTCACTGGTCTATTGGCGATGTGCATAGCTTGAAAGATACAGTCAACTGTTATAGCATTCGGCGAGTGCCGAAGAAGATTCTGAATCTTATTAACTAAACTAGACTAGGTGGAAATTAATGCATGGATGCGTTGGGGATCAAGCAGTGTGGCAAAATGAAGATTCGAATACTGAAATGTTTATTGCATGGAAGCAGCTAATTATTACACAGCTTTATTACATGTGATCTTGGCATTTTCTGTACGCCGTGTAAATGGTATGTCTGGATCTGTTAGCAAACATTATGTTTGACTGAACTAGCGTACAAAAACTTTTTTTTAAATTGGTCCGTTACTCATCAATTTCGTAAAGAGCGCGCGCGGCTTAACCGATTTGTTGGACTGGATCGAGGATATAAGCCTTTATCCACTGCTCCCAAACTATTCCGAGAGAAACTCTCTCTGCACCCCAGTGGTTACGCCAATTGCGGTGTTTCCGTTTGTTGTTCCTTTTGCGGAGGAAGAAAGGATGGCGGTCATTTCAGCCCATCAAAAAGAACTTATACGTCGATCACTTGCTTAACTCAAATTCAGAACTCACCCATCTCCTGTCTGTGACGTTTCTTGGAGAGGTTACCGCCGTGCCAATGAACTATCAATTAATTCCGTAAATGTATATGAATACTGATAGGATAATACAGAGCGACACTTCGAGACAAAGGAGGAATGAACAGACAATCTCAGAGGGGAGGAGGAGGGAAAAGGGAAACGAAAAGGAATAGTGTCCTCCTTTTTATACAAGCTGTCACATCCCCACCTTTTTTCTTTACTGCACTATTCTTTGCACGCGCCGCCGCGCGTTGTACCTGAATGTCTATAGCTGAAGTAACGAATCATGATTCTGAGCTGAGTCAGAGTGAAGGTTCCCGAAGCCATGGAGATTTCTGGGTCGTTTTACTCACTCTTCTAAAAACATCTTAATGCCCGAAAGGTAAATAATAGAAACAGGAAAAAAATATTGTATAAGGAAGGAGAGTTGCTGATGCTGAGGAGATATGTGATATTGAAATTTTCTCATCCATCCTAGACATATATTATTAACCGTTTATTGATTGAGATGAAGAGACTTCGCTGTCAGATCAATACTTTAGAGTTTCCATATACACATACACCCTAATTAGTGCGTAACGAATCATCCCTTTGGCAGGAAAGATAAATCAAATACATCAATTCATTTAAAACTATTGCATCGTACTTTTTCCTTGACAAGCATGCAACCAGTGCTAGCTGTTGCAAATGCTCGTCTTCATGTTCATGAGCAATTTAGCAAAAGATCATATGCATATGTATTTGAAACATGCGCGGAGAAGAATTTTTCAATGTACGGCAAGATCTTTAATCCGGGAAGGTCCCGCCCGCAGTAGGGCTCGGCTTAAGCCAACGTATGATGCTGCACGTGTAAAATTTACTTTGTATGGTGTTTTCTAGTAGTGTCTAGTCGTTTGTGCTCCGGGTGCCTTTTACTGCATGGGGGGAGGGGAATGCGAAGGATGATCTACGGTTGCACAGGTGAGACATGCAACCATGTCGTCATGGCAACGATATCCTGTATACAAATGCTCGAATGGAAGCACGAGTCAGGCGAGCTATACAAGACATGTATCGAAGCCACTAATAATACGTCAACTGCTTGCATTTAGATCTTTTGCCTCGCTTTAGGCAAATGACAACAATAAATAGTTTTGTGTCGTACTAATTTTAGAAGGGACACTAGCGGGATTATGGCGTACAAAATTCTGGCCCACGCAAAAAAAGGTACAAATCCGGGAAAATTGCAAAGAGAAAAGGTTACTACGATAACACAAAATGGTGTAGATCGGTCAATCGAGCGACAACAAAGAGGAAGACGATGATGAAGGTATGATGGTATTGCTGCTATATGTAGGGTGGTAGGGAAAGGTGTTCTTTCCTGTTTCTGGGCTCCTTTTGTTAAAGGGATCCAAAAAAAGAATTGGATCGCAAAACTTTTTAGTGCGCTTGTTCTTTTGCGTATATAAATTTGTCGCACATCGGGATCGTCGTCCTTTGTCTCTCTTTTTCCACTCATTTCTTCTTTTCCCTTTGACCATGATGCACCGAGCTGCCGCCACTGCCGTTCTGGTGTTTGCATCAGCATTGGCTGCCGATGCCGTTACTACCAACCTCACAACCACCAAGACTGATCCTACCAACATTAATATCCCGGACATCCCGCAGACGACCTCGCACGATATCGCTACTGAATGCCAGTACTACCAGTCGCCTTTCACTATAAACCCGGCCGAATGGCCTACCATCTGGGATATTGCCACTAGCAACGGCATGAACACCACCCAAGAGTTCCAGAACCTGTACAACTCGATTGACTGGTCCAAGGCACCCAACATCCCCGTTCGAAAACTGACCGCTGCCGGCGGCTTGGACTTGACTGGTTACGATACAGTCAATGATCCCGACTGCTGGTGGTCTGCTTCTCAGTGCACCCAGCCAAAGACTCCAGGCATCTATGCTGATATCGTTGCTTGTGCCGAGCCAGAAACTTGGGGTTGGTAAGTAAATCGGGGGCCTCCTTAAGTTCGTTTCCCCTGAAGCTAAAATCTTTTTTCTTTTTTCCTTAGACTTTTGATGATGGTCCGAACTGCTCTCACAATGCCTTCTATGACTTTTTGCAAGAAAACAACCAAAAGGCTTCCATGTTCTACATTGGCTCCAACGTTCTCAACTGGCCCTACGGTGCTCTTCGCGGTGTCAAGGATGGTCACCATATTGCTGGTCACACATGGTCCCACAAGACAATGACTACATTGACCAACGAGGAAGTTTTGGCTGAACTCTACTACACCTCCAAGGCTATCAAGTACGTTACTGGCGTCACTCCCCTCTACTGGCGTCCTGTAAGTAAAATTAAAACTTGGTTATCTTGGAAATTTCATTCGTCGCTTAAATGTTTATTCTTCAAATTTTAGGCTCTTGGTGACCTTGACGACCGTGTCCGCTGGATCGCTACCCAGCTCAACTTGACTGCCATCCTCTGGAACTTGGACACTGATGACTGGGCTGCTAACACTACGCCAGGCATCACCACCGAAACTGTCAACCAAAACTACGAAAACTTCATCCAGATGGGTACTAACGGCACCTTTGCTAACTCTGGTAACATTGTCTTGACCCACGAAATCAACAACATGACCATGGACTTTATGGTGCAGCACTACTCTGAGATCAAGAATGCCTACAAGCACGTCCTTGACGTCGCTACCTGCATGAACATCTCCCACCCTTACGTGGAAGACGTTATCACCTTCCCTACCTTTGAACAGGCTGTTAACCAGAACGCAAGCACTGCTACCGGTTCCGGTGTTGTTCCTGGCGCATCCAACTCTCCCAGCGCTGCCTCATCGGTCTTGCCATCCTCCGTTCTTTTGATTGCGGCCGTCCTCGCTACCGCCCTCTTGGGTTAAGTAATAAAATACTACATAGACTCTCTCTCTCTCTCTCTCTCTTCTTTATCCCTAAGCATCCTCTTTCTACCTATTCTATCATTGTGCCCCGTACCTTTGCTGTAGCTTTTCTCTTTCGATATTTACTTGTTTTGGAGTCGGAAAAATAATAATCCCATTTTTTATTTATCGAACGTGTAAAATGATAACTTTTTGCAAATAAGTAATCGATGACAGTTTGTCTCTTTCAATTGGTGCTGTATCCTTCAAATGTATAGATTATCTCATAACTGATATGAGTAACACAGTTTATAAGGAACTGCAGCTGAGTAGAACTCAGGACCAGAAGAGAGAACAATTAAAGCCATGCCGAAATCTCATAGTTCTTCTGAGGCTCATGCAACAGCAGCAGTCTTCAATGGCTTGCTTAAATGTAGCTTTGCATGTATGATTGATTAAAGTAGAAAAAGATATAGGCTGCGCGTTATTTGCAAGAGAGTGTGTGTTTCTTGAGGTTGCCAGAGATGTATACATCGACTATTGGAAAAAAAGTCCTAAACTAGTTGGACTCGTAATTAAAGAAGATGAGGGAAGAAAGAAAAGAGAGAGAAAGAAAAAGAAGAACAAGACTTGAGTTTACAGTTACTATAGACAAGAAGAAGAAGAAGAAAATGATCAAGGGGACTTGCTGGTATTCACAGCGCACCTAAATGTTCCATTAAGTTAGTGTAAAATTGCGGCATGCATGAAACGTGCCATCTTACATCCAAATACGTGTCTTGTAAGTTTTAAACAATTCACGAACTAATTCCCGGAAATCAATGCGGCGTTCAGCCATAAAGTAGAATGTAAGTTTGCGACGATCCCTTTTGAGAAGGAGCAAGTTAGCAAGCAAGTTAAAAGGAATGATAGTAGCATGTAACTATACCATTGGAATTCAGCATCCACGACTTCCATGGGCAATTTACGCTGACGGGTCTTTTGCTGGCACACTGCCAACGCGCGTTGCTCATCCTCTTTCTTGTGAGACAGCAGACCGATTTCTTCAGGTAGTGCTAAGCGGTATATACGCTTGATGTGAATATCTGATTTTGAGATTTCTGCATGATCTCCTCGGGGAGAACTAGAATGCTCGTCTGCATGCTGCTGTTCCTTTTGCTTTTCCGTGTACAGGATAACAAGGTGATCGACACTCAAGTTTTCCATGGTAACTCTGCCGAGATCTTTGCCGCGATCAGCTTCCACTATTACTAGATCATTGACTTTAGGTTTCGATCCATGGTGTGATTCGAGATAGAAGAAATCTGTGCGTTTCGCCTTGAACTCGACTAGGTACAATGGCGTTCCTTCCGGCAGTTTGTGTAACGATACACCTTTGCCCATGTCGTGGTAGGCACGAGAGTCGGGCTCAAGCGCTTGCTCCGAAGAAGGACTCGACTGTGGATGTCGATGCAAATACGGAGGTGGATGTGGCGGAGGATGAAAGCCAGATGGCGGGGGAGCGGCGGCAGCGCCCTGAGGATGAGCGTGAGGATGTGAAGGAGCAGTGGTAGGAGAAGGATGAGGCGGTGGAGGATGATGTGGAGCGTAGATTTCCTGGTGTGGGTGCATAGGAAATGTAACCGGAATGGGTGTGGCATAGGATCCGGGTTGATAAAGAGGGGCATTCATCTCCATGCTCTCCATTCGTTCCGCCAGTTGTTGAACTGGATCGCGAGCTGGAGGTGAAGATCTCTTTTCCGTATCTCTGTGTGTGTGTCGTCGTGTGTTTAAAATTTGGAATTTAATATTCTAGATGATTTCTAGTCTTTTCCGTGTTCCTTTGTACTCACGAGTTCAATGTGCTTTGATCCTGGTCCGATCCACGGCGCATAAACTGATGCAGGAGTGAGCTTTGTTGGGAAGTGGATAGCATAGCGAGTGCCGCGCCGGAGGACTTTGACCGGGTCCGGAATCGGCTTAAATCTACATCATCATCTGCAAGCAACGTTTCGTCCTCTTCCGCCATAGTCTCCAATGACCTCTTGAATTGTCGCATACTGTTATTATCATCGTCATCTTCGTAATCATTGTACCCAAAATACTCGGGATCCTGTCCCATTGAAAAGGAAAAGCTGCGTTGCTGTCGGTAAATGGGCTCGAGTGATACTCCAGGCAGCATGGGCACTGCCAGCACACTACCATATTCTTCCTCGTTGTTGTCAACTACATCCGGAGCCACATTCACTTCATGCGCCGGCGCATGGGTATCCACTTCATTGAATATAGAGGGACCCTCCCATTGGAAGCCCTGCTGTTGCTGTGAAGATGCGTTGCTCCTCGACGAAGATTGTCCCACTTTTGATCCCTTTTCGGATTGCTGTATAACATACCATCATTGTTGGAATTTATGTTTATGTTCCCACACTAGTCTTTTTGTAAACTTACAGGCTTTTCCTGGGCCTTTTGCGGCTGAGCGTGGTTCGCGGTTGTCGTCTTTTTTCGCATCCAGGGCAAGTTCAGTCCACCATGTGATTCACGGATATCTCGTCCTTCCTTCTTACCTGTACCATATCAAGAATCTATGCAAGAAATAAAAATGTGAGCTCGTTGCATAGCAACGACATGGTGGTGTCACGTACCTTTCACGAGCTGGTGGCTTTTCGTCCACTCTGTGGAATGACTATGGCAACCCACTGGTTGAGTGAATGCAGCGACAATCAGGAGTGCACTGGCTGCAAGTATATATACCTTGAATATTATAGTATTTTAAGGGGGTATTAAAACGGTCGCGGCGACGGCCCTGACTTTTTACTGTTTCTCTTTAGGTGGGGTTTTTAAGAAGAGCGGAAAAACGTCGGTGAGGCGTTGATTAAAGTAAGAAAACAAAAGGTACACGTGGTATGCGACAGAGTTGAAAAAGAGACGGCAAGTATAATATTTTTTTTTTGCGTGTGTCCTATGCAAAAAGGAATAGAAAGAGACGAAAACTTTTTAGGCAGACGAGTTGCCAGGGTGGGTTGGCCCGGTAAGTCGCTGTGGAGCCGAGAAAATCCAGACTCAGCGGCTAAAAGTGATGATGATGTGTACTTAAAAAGCGATAAGCTCAGCAGCGCATCTCATCAAACTCTACATAAAAGTATGGAGTGCAGAAGATATTTGGCAAGTGGATTTGAATAGCAAAACGACAATGGAAATTACATCTTTGTTATTTTTGACACGGTCTTTTTTTTGAATGTTTACTGTCAGATGTTCCTGACTGGTGCCTTGGAAATCTTTGGCTGAGTATCTTGAGCTCAGCTGTCTAGTGGAAATACCAGACAACGAATGTGACTCATATCATCCGGCTCAGAGTACAGAGCGCAGGTGCGCAAACCAATATATAGGTATCCCACCTTCTTAAATACATTAAGTATCGTTTGAATATGGAACCCCTACGTCATCTGTTTGAATCTATTCCTGCAAAGCAACGGCCGTTTCCGGTAATACCGGTAGTTCATGTAAAGGTTATCTAATCCGCGCAAAGGGGTCCCATGCTAAGAAACTGTCGTCATGTATCACATAACCATCTGTGGAAGGAAAATTTGCCTTTAAAAAATAGTTAAGAGTCATGATATTTTACGCATCCTCTTGCAGTTCTAAAATGTATATGATCTATTACAACAGAGCAATAGCCACTTTATTACAAGAGCCTTACAAGTCAGAACGCACCAGCAAGGCCCACAACTTAGAAATAATTGTGCACGGCATTGTTGATGCAAGCATAGTTGGCGAACGGACATTATTCTACTAGCTACTTTGATTTTACATGCATTAGAGTACCACTAGAAGAGCAATACGGAAGAAGGTGGCGATGGCCGAAACAACCAGGTTTGAAGTGAGCATGCTATGGATGGGATACGCTGGTTATTTCTACTTGCTGGAATTCCAATACTGACATGTTATCTTTGCACAGCATTGTTGCAGCCTGGTCACATGCAGCAGCAGTGTTTATATTATGCATACATCTTTGTTGCGTTGGGAATGGACGCCTTCTGACAGTAAACAGAGTTGCGGCCGCGGGTCCATATTCTCGGGTATTATTGAGACGCTCAAATCAGCAAAACAGAAACTTTCCGATATGTAATCCATCGTATTCTCTCATTTCCTTACATAGACGCGGACCGCAAGTTTCTGGCTAGGCTACCTGCTTCCCTAGCTTTACACATAGAAACTTCTTTCACCATTTACATCAGTAATCAGCTAACTCTGTAGCATCCTGTGCAACAGATCACTGTATCTATTAATCGTCGCGCGTTATACCACCAATTAGAAGAGAATGGCATTTTGATGGTCTGTCAGTTGTGATCACTCTCAGCGTTTCCACATTCAATGCTGCAGCGCGCTACAGGCAGGATATAACTCCTTAAGAAGCATCTAATCTACAATAAAGATCGACCGAGAGTCACTGAAGTCTTTTATTACATTATTAGCGAGGAAGCCGAAGTAGATGCATAGGTTTTCAAGCCAAATCGATGATAGACTGATCAAGTATCGACCATTATCAAGCATTTGAAGAGAGATGATGTGCTATCTGGCTACAGCTATACAGAACGTCCAAACGGGACGATCGCTTTTGACTCTGAGTTTCTGAAGTGTAATAAGTCCCCGCCCTGACAACGGTCCGAGTTTTAGTAACATGGTAGCAGCGTCGCCCTGCAGGCTATTTGTAACTGGCAAATCGATACAAAAGGCCACGCAGGGCGTCTCTGCGACGGCTAAGGTCTGGTCAAACACAGTGCGCATACCGCAACTGAAATTGTCTGAAAACTCGTGCCCAATTGTCACCGACCTTGACAACGCTGTTGATCTTGTCCACAATTTCCTCAGTGATGGTCAAGGGAAGACGCTCGTCATTACGGGAGCTGGTATTCTCATTGTGAACTTGATTTTAAGATATAGTACGTTGTTAAAAAGATACGATATTTAGGTGTTTCTACGGACTCTGGCATCCCTGATTACCGTGGAGACCAAGTAATTGACTTCAAGCGCCTTTAAATGTATGGAAAATTGGAATTGCTTATCCAGAACCTGTTTAATAGGGAACCTATGTCCGTAATCCGAAACATCGTCCAATACTCTTCCATGAGCTGGCCTCCTCAGAAACATTCCGAAAACGATACTGGGCGCGCGGATTCCTCGGATGGCCAGAGATGCGGAAAGCAAAGCCGAATCCGACACATCACATCCTAGCAAAACTTACAGCAGAAGGTCTCATAAAACACATCATTACGCAAAATGTAGATGGACTGCATGGAGTGGCATCCGCAGGCCTGGAGCACACTATTCTGGAACTTCACGGCAGCCTACACCGCATTGAATGCCTGCAATGTCGATCCACTGCATCTCGAGACGATTATCAGCGTCGACTAGTAGCTCACAACCGGTCATGGGTCGAGTTGCTAGGTAGAGACCAGAAAGTCAATCCTGACGGGGATGTGGAATTGCCTGATAGCTTGTCATACCTCGACTTTGATATCCCGCCATGCACAACCTGTAAAAGTCGACAAGTGAAACCGCAAGTAGTGTTTTTTGGAGAGAATATTCGCAAGAGTGTTAGTGCTCAAGCAGAAGAGATGGTCCGGCAGTCAAGTTCTGTGCTTGTGATTGGATCATCTCTGGCAACCTACTCGTCTTTCAGACTACTCAAGCTCGCAAGCATGCTTAACCTGCCGATCGGTATTCTATGCAAAGGACAAACTAGAGCTGATCATTTGGCCCGCTGGAGGATACAACTGGGGTGCACGGATGTCTTGCAACGAGTAGATCAACGATTAGCCTTGGGTGCGCTGTAGTCTTGGTTTCCTTCAAGAGCTCTCGACTTATTGTTCTAGGGTGAGCATGGGCGTTTTGTCTGTCGCCCAAAGGCAAGCAAGCAAACAAGCAGGCGAACTTAAGAGTTGTACAAAGGAACATTTGATCTCTTCATTGTGTAAAAAGGGCAGCATTCTCCTTGGGGATTCATTCATCATCACTACAATGACCTATATGATAATAAGAAGATGCACCTTGTTGTGTTTGCAAGAAAATGGGTGAGGTGATCGATTTTTTTTCCTTTCCGATGCGAGAGCGAAAGAGAGAGCAAGAATTTCTCCAAGACATTTCATCCCATCTTTCTTTTTTCACTTCCTTTTTTCTTTCCTTACAGCAGGGTGTTTGCCTCTTCCACCTTTTATTCCTATTGCCCTTCTTCGTTTTTACTAACTTGCGTCTAGCTTGAAATCTGATGCGTCTGACGATGAAGTTCAACGACCAGAACAGCATCACACCAGCCGATCACAAGGGGTCTACACTGGATCTCAGCACTGTCAAGACCACCAGCGATGCAACCCCTCGCACTCGTAATCGCATATTTGGACTAAAAGAAGCTCCCACATATTACCCGACGCTTGAAGAGTTCGCAGAACCTATAAAATACATCCAAAAGATAACACCAGAAGCAGAAAAATTTGGCATCATCAAAATCGTCCCTCCTGAGGGCTACAAGCCTGACTTTTGCCTCAATACAGAGGTAATTAATATCCATCCAACCCAATATTTAGTAACTCTGGAAACTAATACTATATTTTCCTAGGCGTTCCGTTTCAGAACTCGTATTCAAAAGCTAAACTCCATGGAAGGCGAAACAAGAGCCAATGTCAATTACCTTGAACAGCTTTACAAGTTTCACCGCTTACATGGTCATCCAGTCACGAAAGTTCCTCAGCTTGATAAGCGTCCCATAGATCTCTTCAGGCTGAAAAAGGAGGTCGCTCAGCGAGGAGGCTACCACGCTGTAAGTACTCTCTTTTTTTGCTGTCCAAATGACGCCACTTTTTTCCCTAAATTCTAGTTGCTATAGGTTACTCAGCAAAAGAAATGGGCGGAAGGTTGGTCGTGTCCTTGGCTACACACGCAAGCAGTGCACATCCATGTCCAACGCTTTAAAAACAGCATACACCAAAGTCATACTTCCCTATGAAGTATGGCTTGCACAACACAAAGAAGAGCAACTCAAAGCTACCCCGCCACCATCCAGTCAAGGTGGAATGAAGCGAGCAGGTAAAAAAATTGACTAGATATCCTGATATTTATACGATTCTTTTGCTCATTTACATTGATACACGCTAGATCCACCACCAGATTCGTCATCAAACGATTCCAGCAATACATTTACAGGCTGTGAAGTATGCCACAGTAGTGAAAACGAAGACGAAATATTATTGTGCGACGGTTGCGACCGAGGTTACCACATGCAATGTCTCACACCTCCACTTGCTTCCGTACCGAAGAGCGACTGGTACTGTTTGAAATGTTTGACTGCAGCTGGAGGAGACTATGGTTTTGAAGACGGCGCAGAATACTCGCTCAAAGATTTCCAAGAAAAATGCGACAAGTTCAAGACGGAATGGTTCAAGAAGCCATACCGTGAAGTATCCGAGGAAGATTGCGAAGATGAATTCTGGCGCCTAGTAGAAAACCCACATGAGACTTGTGAAGTTGAGTATGGAGCGGATCTGCATAGCACGCATCACGGCAGGTAGGATGAAAATCTCTAGCCAATTCTGATGATGCGAAACATGATGAAGCTAATAATACGGCAATAGTGGGTTCTCATCACTGGAACGCACTGATAAAGGTGTATTCTGCAAAGATCCCTGGAATCTCAACATGATCCCAATCTTGCCACAGTCATTGTTTACACATATCAAAACGGATATCAGCGGCATGATGGTTCCTTGGCTGTATATCGGCATGTGCTTCTCAGCATTTTGTTGGCACAACGAAGATCACTATACGTACTCGATCAACTATATGCATTGGGGTGAGACCAAGACTTGGTATGGAGTGCCTGGCAGCGACACTGCAAAGTTTGAAGATACCATGCGAGCCGCCGTACCGGAACTTTTTGAGCAGCAACCCGATCTCTTGTTCCAACTCGTAACAATGTTAAGCCCAGGACGACTTCTGAAGGAGAATGTGAACGTTTACGCAGTGGATCAACGGCCGGGCCAGTTTGTTGTCACCTTCCCTAAAGCCTATCATTCTGGCTTCAACCATGGTTTCAACTTTTGCGAAGCAGTTAACTTCGCTCCACCAGAGTGGGTCGGCTATGGTTTGGAATGTGTCAAACGCTACAAACAGTATCGCCGCCAACCTTGCTTTTCGCACGACGAACTTTTGGTCACCACTGCACGCGAGGATCAGTCGACCGAGACGGCTATGTGGTTAAAGGATGCATTGGCCGATATGCAACAACGTGAGTTAGAACAGCGCAACCAAGTAAAGAAGCGTTACCCAAGGATGCAGACTGCCATTGTCACAGAGGAGCTACCAGAAGAGCAGCAACAGTGCAACTACTGCAACGCTTATGCCTACCTTTCGCAAGTCGGCTGTGAATGCACCAAGAAAGTTGCCTGCCTTGAACATGTTCAAGAGTTATGTTCATGTGATCCTTCCAAAAAGACACTACGTATTCGCATGACTGAAGAGCAAATGCAGGAACTATTGGACGATGTGATGCGGGCCGCCTATCGCCCATCCGCATGGACTGAAAAGGTTCAGCAAGCTCTAGAAGCGCAACCTAGACCGACCCTAAAGACATTGCGACATTTCTTGAGCGAAGCCGAAAAGTTCCCAGTAGAGGAAGCTGGATGGTTACGTGAGCACATTGAAAAGGTCCAAGCATGGATTGATGAAGCAAGCAAACTTGTTGTGCGCAAACATCAGCATCGACGACGAGACAGCCGAGACGAGAAGAAATACGACGGAGAACGATACAAACGAATCGAAGAAATGCTTCAGCAAGCTTCGGCGCTCGCTTTTGATGCTCCAGAAATTGAATCTTTGCAAGACCTTTTCGATCAACTGACAGAAATCAAGGAGAAGAGCAGACAAGTGTTGCAGGACCCTGAACGTACTCTGGAACAATGCAAAGAACTATTTGAACGGGGAACCGACATTGGCGCTGATATTCCTGAGATGCAGCAACTCGAGACAGCCATCAAGCGCTTTGAATGGTGGGCGGCGGCACCCAAGGCTATTTTGGATTCTTCGCTCTCTTACGACGACGTTCTACGATTAATTGAGCAAGGCAAAGATTGTGGCATCCCTCAAGATTGCGACGATTTCAAGACTTTGATCGAGATTGAAAAGGGAACCTCTGCGTGGATTGAACGAGCACAAAGATTGTTCGATCCCAAGCGTCAAGTAACGGTGCAAGAGATTCAAGATGTTCTATTGTCGGCTGCAACAGTTCCTTCAGTTCCTGAACTCTACAAATCGGTCCGCGATCTAGCTATCCGTGCTTCTGATACTGTCAAAGATGCGACAAACATTTTGGCGCGTGCCCGATCAGCACAGAATCTTTCCGAGCGACCATCGGCAGCCGATTTGTTCAGAGTGATAAAGTCTTTGCAGACTCTGCCTATTCAAGTGGATGAAGCAGAAGCATTGCGAATCGAGTCCGAAAATGTCAAAGCATGGCAGGACAAGACGAAACGGTTGTTTGGTTTCAGTCGCGGCCAAAAATCCTTGGATACGTTACTGGAGGAAGTATTGCAAAACGTAAAGACGATCACCAACGCTGCCGGTCAGCAACAACAGCAGCAGCAGCAACAACCAACAAACTCTACATCTATCAGTAACAGCGACAAGTCTCAGTTGAAGAGTAACGACGTTTACTGCATATGCCGAACTGCAGAGTCGGGCTTAATGATTGAATGCGATCGATGCCATGAATGGTACCACGGTCCGTGCGTCAAGGTTACTCGACGGGAAGCCAAGTCCCAGACGTCTTACATTTGTCCAATTTGCGACGGAAGCCAATCAATTGTACATTCAACAAAGCGTCCACGACTGGAGGACGTTAGCCACCTTCTAAAGGAGTCCGAGACTCTCTTGTTTGTACCGCAAGCAACTGCCATGTTGACAGACATTGTACAACGCATGCAAGCTTATCGCAGCCAAGTGCAGGCATTCTGCAGATCAAAAACACAGCTGGGTATGGAGGATTTGCCAAAGATACTGCAGCATTCAAGAGAACTGGAAGGACTCGAAGTGTTGTTACAAGACGAGTCAGAGTTTTTGCGGCAAAAGATTCAGAACTTGTCGCCACTGCAACGATTACCATCACTTGCTGCTTCGTCGTCCCACGACGACAGCCCCCCAGCAAGTACAGAACCAGAGCAAATGGATATTGATCAGCCAGTGTACTGCGTGTGCCGTAAGCCTATCGATCCAAATGCAACTAATGCTGAAATGATTGGTTGCGATTCTTGCCATGATTGGTTCCATATCGACTGTGTCAACTTGACATCTGCAGCTGTACGTGCTATCGAGCATTACATGTGTCCTGCATGCACAGAAAAATCAGCCGCCAAACCTCGCACTCCTGTCATCAAACTCACTCTCAAACCACCAGTTGCTCCTCCTTCTCCGCAACGAAACCGCAAACGCAAACACACTACTGGCAGCATGTCTCCAACCGAAGATCGTCGCACCAAGCGCCGCTCTGTGAGTGATGAACTTCCTTCTCCTTGGCTTGCCAACACAACCACCTCTTTGCCATTAACAAAGCAACAGCAATAATTTCCCCCCTTCCCCTCTATCTCTTTCTCTTTCTCTTCCTTTTTTTTGTGTCGCGCTGAATAATTCCTCTTTATCATTTTCTTCTCTTGTCCTTCTCTTGTACATATTCCATAGGAAAAAAAGGAAAGAAAAAAGAATAACTGTTGTTTGTCTGCTTTTTTCTTTCTCTTTGTCTTCCTTTTATTTTCATTGAGTTCTATTTTCCTATCTTGTCTCAGAGAGAGAATCTACAATACACGTCCTTGACTTGCTGCTGCACTGCGATCGTTGGTCACAGTTTTTCTCAACTTGGTACCTTGCTGGATCTGACTAAGCAGTGCACTGCGACCTTCAGAGGAAGGAGGTGGCATAGAAAGGTAACTGGTTCCGATGAAGTAGTAGGCAGGTGCGTGGAGGAGGATAGTTGCATACAAATTTTGCTCGGTACGGTGCCATAATCGCATATTTGATAATAAATTGACCGTCTGCAGCGCCATATAGACGATACAATTGCGCAGAATCGTACCTCTAACCGAAGCATACAAGATATTAGCTCATATAGCTCTCTAGCAAGAAGTACTGTGCTCTTGTAACTTCCATACTATCTCCACACTTATGTATAAAATATGAGTATCCACCGGCCGGATAACCCAAGTTTTAATAGTCTTCATACATTTAGGATTCCCGGATGAGATTATGGTCGTAAATAAAAAGTGCCTGGTTGCTTTACAGCCAATTCATTGCAGGTACATTAAGACCGACGGGTATGATCTTAATGAGGGTCAGATGTGCTTGCAGGACGTAAGGTATCAACTAATGTCTTGTCACTTCAATGGTGGTTTGTAGCGGAAAATGCAGAAAATGTAGCGAATGGATTGTAGCTAACTCGTTTAGAGTTTTCTCGGGCTCTTTCTCTTCCTCTTTGGGTTCTTCAGTCTGCTGCAACTTTGCAAATGGGTTGTTGCTGCTCATCTTGTTGGATGGTACAGCAGCAGCAGCAGCCGCTGCGGGCGTTTCTGACGCAGATGGTGGAGGAGGGGGTGGCGGAGGAGGAGGAGGAGCGGCAGCATTATCATTGTTATCGACAACAGCTTCTGCCTGAGGAGCTGCTGGCGCTGCCGGGGCCGGTGGTGGAGGTGGAGGCGGTGGTGGAGGTGGAGGAGGAGCGGCTGCTGCATCAACAGGAGCAGTTTCAGCTTCCACGGTCTTGCTGACAGGTTCAGTAGCCATTGCTAGTTCGCGTTCTCGGAGTTCACGTTCCTGTCGTCGTCGTTCTTCTTCCTGCTCCTCTAAGCGTCTCATTTCCTCCAGACGAGCCAGACGCTCTTGTTCTTCTTTCTGATATTGAGCCAAACGACGTGCCTCTGCCTCCTTCTCTTCAGCAATTCTGCGCTCTTCTTCTGCTTTTTGTTCCAACAGAAGCCGCTCACGCTCTTGCTCAGCACGCTGCTGCTCCTCAAGACGGAGACGCTCAGCCTCTGCTTCTGCTTCGCGGGCTTGGCGTTCAGCTTCTTCTCGTCTGGCTTCAGTTTCACGGAGCCGATCTTGTGCCTGTCGTTCTGCTTCACGCATGCGGCCTATTGTCTAGTCTAAGCAACTGCCCAAAAAACGAAAAAAAGAAACATTTTCTTTGTTACTACTTACGCTGTGCTGCCATTTCCTCTTCGTTGACGGATGGTTCAGGTTTTGGAGCCGGTTTAGGCGACTGTGTTGGTGTTCTTCGAATTTGCAGCGCTGCAAGTCGCTCTTGCACACGACGTTCTGCTTCCTTTTTGATTTCATCAGCGGTTCTAGGACGCGATGGTGTGGGAAATAAACGAGGACTAGGTGTGGATGTAGGCTGAGCAGACAACGTAGGTCGAGACTCATAGCGATCCACAGATGAAAAAGATGGTGCCGTGAACGACGACGACGACCGCGCAGCTCCGTAGCGACCATCATCATCACCGCCATACAAGGTATCATCGCGGTCAAGCTGTTCAATAAACCGGCGAAGTTCATAGGACAAGTCCTGACCCTTTTCGAAACGCTTCTTCTCGATAATTGGCTTGGAGTCAATGAGCGTAGAAAGATAGCGAAGGTCACCGCGCAAATCTCGCAATGAATCTCGTGCTTTTTCCATGTCACGTTCATACATGTCTGCTTGTCTATCAAATTCTTCCTTCTCTTGTTCAGCCTTCTTGAGCTCGTACGAAGCATCCCTGGTGCTTGAAGTGCCAGCTTTGCGGGCAGCCATCATGGCCTTGGCCTTGGCACGCACACGGTCGCTCTCTGTGACAATGCCACCGGGTCCAGTTGGTTCAATAAACGCCATGTAGTCTTGACTACCATCGTGCTTTCGTGCAAATCGAACCTTGGTATCTCTTAGCTCTGCCGCTGCTCCTCGTAACTGTCTTGCCAACACAGGTATATCTCTATTGCACAGATATTGAATCTCATCTTGCAGAGTCTTTTGCGTCTCTAAAAGGTCCAATAGAATCTCTGTGTTTTCGAAATACTTTGCACTTGTTGGATTTGATCGAGCGGCACGAGTGAGTTCCTGCTGCGTCTTTCGGATCTTCTCCTTGAGTTCTTCGACGGAGTAGCGACCACCACTGCTGCTGTACTCGTCCTGTTCTCGTCGTCTCGAAGAAGCGTTCAAATCATCCAGAGTCCGTTTCATATCAGCAATTTGTGAACGAAGATGATCAAGCTCGGATTCCCGGTCATAGTCCACCTGGTCTTCATCAACGTCTTCGTAAGAGCGGTAGCGTGGTCGTGCAGCAGACGCAGACGTGAACCGACTTGTAGGACCCTTGCGGCGAGCACTAGAAACATAGCCCGAATTATCTTCGTATTGCTGCATGGAAGGAGAGCGTGCAAACTGCTGCTGCTGCTGCTGCTGCAGTTGTGGTTGTTGCGGCGGAGGAGAAGGTGAAGTTGGCTGCTTGTGGCCCACAACGAACTTTTTCAACACATTTGAGGGAGGCGTTAATTCTGGCGGCAGCACAGATGGGATTTCAAAATTGTTGAGTTTGCGATAAATCAAATGCATAGCGATAGCAAACTCGTCTACATCGAGACTTCCACGGTTTTCTCTGTCGGCTAAGCTCCAAATCTTCATTAGGTCCTGCTGAGAAAGCTGAGACTGCATCAAGACCTGAGTAGCTACGTCTCCCGACATGTATTGTGCACCAGGCGTGTTCCATGCATAAAAGATCTCTCGGTATCGCTGTTTTTCTTCAGGACTGATTCTCCATGAAATGGCAGAAAAGTTGCCGCTGCCACCACTGCTGAGCAGATTTGGCGTGCTTGCTTGATTTGGCATCATTTTGCTAGCAAATTCCTGATTGCCAAGACGCGGCTTATTTTCTTGATATAACGGCGGCGCTATACCGGTTCGCATGGGCGTCTGAAGGTTGACCTGCTGTATAAAGTTTTGGTATTGTTGCCGTTGTTGCTGCTGGTAAGAAGGCATGCCTGTCATTTGTGGATGTACAGCTCCTGTCATCATCGGCACCTGATAGGATGACAGGGAAGGCTGCATGATTTGTTGAGGCTGTTGCTGTTGCAGCTGGAGAGAAGGAGGAGGAGCAGCAGCAGCAGAAACAGAAGCAGCAGCAGCGCTGTCCCTGGATGCCAGCGTAGCCATTGCAAGTTCAACTTCTTCTCGGATATGACCCGGCAGCGTCGGCGGAATCATGCTTCCTTTCAATCTGTTCGATGTTAAATACATTGCCACGGCGAACTCTGGAAACGTCAGATACGGTGTGCCACCAATCGATGACAAATCCCTAAAAACGCGTTATAATCCCACCGTGGATCTGTTTCTTCTCCACTTCTCGTATCCTACCAGATCTTGGCCAGAGAGTCATTATCTAGTCGTGAACGACTGAGAATATCGCGAGCTGCCATGGCTAGAACGCTATTGTCAGCTCCTTTCTGAAAGTTCGTCAACGCGCGGAAAAAGACCAGCGTACCAGATATTTGCTTTCCACCATTTGGTGCTGCAGCTCGACTAAAAAGATCCTCAAAGTTCGCTTGGTCCTCCGGCTTGAGAAAGTTTAGACGGATGCCTAAATAGATGATGTCAAGGAACTTCGTTGCAATTAAAAAAAGGTAGCAGTTTGAGCTTACCGCCTGATGGATTGGATGAGGTCATTTGCCCCACAGGAGAGGCAAATTGCCCGCCGACGTTATACATTACGCTTGGTGGTGGAGCCAGAGAAGAGTAAAAGCCAAAGATCTACTGGGACAACGAGAAATAGGGCAGGAAAGCAGATAACCTTCGGCGCCCCAGCAGCAGGCATGCACGCTTACCAAATTGGGAAGCTCACCCAATGCTCATTCATTTTTGTCAGTCCCATTTTGTCGAAAACAAGGTGGTCCACTTTAACATATTCAATCAAAGAGGTGAAGCAATTGAATTGATGAAGTTAATGAAGGAATTCAATAGCATGCTATTCTTATAAAGAACACATCATATTTTATATGCTCTATGGATGGCAGTTTAGCGTCTGTTTTCAGTTTCCTAATATCGTGTCATTCTACATAGTAGATGCTCCAAATGCAGAGGGGTCAGCCGTTGTTCACAAACAGCTGGACTTATTGGGACCATCTCATTTCATTACACGTATGAGTCTGTCGAGGTACTGAACTTCTTACAAAAACTTAACACCAATCCGCCATTCATTCCAAAAGTCATGTTATTTGAAAGTGGAAAAATACAACAAAAAACTATACAACATTTCATTTATGCTTCTTGTTAGGGTTTTGAAAGGTTGTAGACTTCTGATACTCTTCGTGGATTCCCTATTGATGCACCTCCCGATGCACTTTTCAACGAGTATACAAGTTGGATCATTTGGTCTTCATCCTTTGGTAGCTGCATACCATGCTGGGTAGCATAGCTCTTTTCGGCACGTAGGATGGTTCGAATCTGGTTCTGGCACTTGTCAAAGACTTGTGCAGTGTGTCGATATGCTTCGATTTGCGCATTAGCGCCAAACCGGTGCTTTTCAATCTTGCTACACAAAGTTGCAATATCTGCTGCCCTGCGAGCATTGGATGTATTCTAAAGATTATGAATAGTAATGAGTATTTTGCGCATCAAATACTGTAAATATGACTCTTCGTTCACTCACCTCTTGATCCTCCTTGTCGCGAGAAGACACCATGACGAGATCCTCGTTTGTAGTGACACCAAGTTCTAGCAACAAAATCTGGGCATCGGGTGATAGTTTTGTCTTCGGGTGCACAGCGGTAATGAGCCCAATTGATAGAAAGTTATCGACAGCGTTCTGACTTGCTTCAGTTGATAATACTTCGCGGTAAATCGTCCGTCTACCGCTTATCAAATGAGCTGCAATCCATTGTGCCAAAAGAGGTACGATTTTTCGCGGAAGGAAAGGAAGATCTCGCAAGGCGGACAATGAGCATGATGTAATCCAATATGCATCCAGTGTTGGATACAGGAGTGATGCCAAGAAACAGATATGGGTATATGTGGTGAAGCCGCTTTCAGCCTCTCTCTTGACTAGAGAGCCTCCCTGACAAATAAGAATGCCTTTGCCAACGAACCATTCGAACAATTGATCAAATTTCTACATAGTTTTCCAGGTTATTAAGTATGGTATATAGCACGCCCTCATAGAGTATGATGTATACCTCTTCCTTCTCCCATAGGTAGACAAACTCTCCATTGAACAAGTCGATCAAGAAGCTAAAGCTGTCATATAATTCCTGACGCTCGATAATATCCGATTGACAGGATAAATAACTTATTGAAAAGAGTGCTTCTGGTAATAGCAGCTCTACCAGCTTTAAAATTGGGATTTTTAGAAGGGAAACTTCTAGCCAGTGTTGCTTGAGCACACATACCTGATTTGCCATATAGGACAATGTCATCACATTATCTGCATGCTCCACGACTCGTACGTTCGAATATTCTGTAACTCGTTTGCCATCAATGATGATATTCTTCTTCGCATCAAGAAGGTTCAAAGCGTATGCCACCATTGCGTCTACATCTTCACCGTCTGCAAAAAAAGTCCTTGTTAACAACATCTTTATCTGCGAGTCTGATAGTCATCAAGCTTACCTTGCCAATCTATTGGTATTTGCTTGAGCTCCAATAATCCTTTGAGCCATGCTACTTGTTCATAGATGGAGCCTAGCAACCGTTGATCAATTACACTATTCTTCCTCTCCCAATCTTTCAAATTTCATGGTAGATATTACCCATAGTAATGCTACCAGACATTCTTCCAAACAGAACAGCTGCTGCAACCAGTGCAACAGGCGTGGCTGCCCCAGACAAGTGCTGATTCAGTTGAATCTTCTTATATATGATATTGGTGAGAGGCGTTTCGGAATCAGTGCTGTAGGGTTGCATAATACTTATTTTAGTCACGGACGTCTTTATATAATTGTCGCTAAGATAAATACGTACTTTCGTTGTGCTTCTTTTCGAATATCGACTACATCGCCGATACCAACATAAACGCGCCCGTATTTGCCCTTTTCATTTACACTATTATCCTTGTTCGCTGCACGACCTGCAACGGAGGCGCTGGGCCGTAAGAAAGAAGCTGATCGAGCAAGACCGGAGAGTTGCTTTGGTGCAGCGGCTTCTTGAGTCTCCTTTGGTTCGTTTCTAGGTTGCTTCTGATCCAGCACCTGGTCAATCAATATACGGAGTTCTGGTATCTTTTCATACGTGATGTTGAGAGGCACAATGACTGTGTCTTTTCTGTTCCCCGACGCGTCTTGGATGTCGGGTGCTGCCAGTTGATGTTGCTCCAAACTTGCCTTGACGACCATGTCCAGCACTCCATCGTCAAAGGCAGTCTGCAGTCGACCAGTGCGTGATCGTGCCTTTTCTATCAGCATGGACAAGGCACCGTGTTCATGCAGCAATGCTTCTGTGTATGCAGCCGTTACAGCTGTGTTTAGCGGCGAGCGTGTTGTAGGATTTCGTCGTACAAAGTATGAGCCTGCGATGCGCAGTATATCTGAAACAGGTCCTAACAGGGCCAGGGCTGTAAGGAGAGAATGTCAGTTATTTTTTATCCTTTAGTGACTTAAGTTGTAGTCGCTTACCTTCATCGCATATGATTGCGGGTACAGGTAAATGATACCGAAGACAGATATACCAGACCAGAAGCTGGTCAAGCATTGTTTTTGATTCTGGGACATAGATCACATTCTTGCCTTCTATATGTCGTTTCAGCTATAATTATCCCATTAGCCATATATGCAAAATAGTACACGTATTTTAATTTATACCTTGAGCATGCTTTCTTCATGAATTCTAACACTTGAGAAGAGCCGTTTGAACAGGGCATCGAGGAAAGAGCCAGCAAACCATACATAGGCTAGCTGCGTACGCTCACGCATTCTTTGCAATATCCTGAGTGCTTCACCGATTACAGTCTGTTGTGGCACACCTGAAGACTCGATGATCTTACGTAATAAACACAAGTCAGTATAATCCAAAGAAAGGATATATCAGACTTTTCTCATGTGTGGTTACCTGCCGCACACTTTCAACGACACGCTTGTCGTTAAGGACGACGACTTTAGTAGCCTCATCGTGCTCTCCTAGTTGCGTCGACCACCGCCCCAAGACTGCAGCAGTCTTTGCATCCCGCAACAATTCTGAGTCGTCGTGGCACCAATCGTCCAAACTGGCATCAAAATCTGCAATCCACTCCTCTTCCTTCTTCTTGTCACGACGCTCAAAACCGCCAGGGGTTTCCAGAGTATGTATCAATTGAGCAAGCATACGCTCCGTGCGTTTCTGGATATCAGAAGCACTAAAAACTGTTGATCCAATCTGCTTTTCGATAATAGAGTCGCGTATCGCTGAATGTTTCGAGTACAATGCGCAATCCCATCCAGTAGGGACCGCAATGTTTCGTAAGCCGAGTGGTCCTTGGGCAATTAAGACATGAACTCCAAAGCTGTAGTTGACCATATATCTCGTCCAGTCAATGCGTTGGAATTGTGATAGTTTCAGCTGTGGATCGTTTTCTAGCTGCAGCGTGATGCCCCTAACGTTTTGATGATCAAAAATCCATCGATGCCGCAAAAAGGGCTGGTGTGCTTCCACGATGCGGGTGGCCATTTCGATCGTTCTGTTCGTAGGTCTAGAAGCAGATCGGTTGCCATACTGACTGTTATTGCCACTGATTGCCGTTGTCACAGATGCCAAAGAAGGTGTCAGTTGTGATTTTAGGAACAACCTTGCCTTCAACAGAGCCTTGTTGTTGACGAAATAATCCTGAGCTGATTGCAATGATACTTTTGTATTTCGTGTCCAATAATGCCGTATACCATCGTAAATTTCGCTCCATGTTCCCATCATTAAACTGCTTCCAGAGACTTGATAGATAACTGGGAAGCATGGAACGATAGGTTGTGGTAATGGACTCGCAAGTTCTTCTTCCTCGTTGATAATCTCGTTGTATGGTAGCAGGAACCGTGTACCTGGCGGCTTGATTTCTGCTGCGCTTGCAATGACAATTCGTGCAAGATAATCCACAGGAATGATATCAGCAGGTAAGCGTCCAATGTCGGATGGAAGAACCTGGACACCGTGACCGATCAAAAACACTGCAGCGTTCATTCCTGTAACTCCATCCACCTATTTGCAGACATCGTCAGTTCCTTGTTACCAATAACTTTCTTCTTACTTCATCCAACAATCTAGACATACCCATCCTGGAAGCGGTTCTGAACATCCTGCTCCGACCTGTGTAGCACGTACAATGGCAATTGGCCATTGCTTCTTCCCACCCTGAGCTTCCTCAATGCGATTATAGTCGACGCGTTTCAAGATAAGATGTTCGGTGAGGAATTTGGTAAATGTATAAGTGTTTGGATACACCGCCAAAATACGTTGCGTCATTTTAGGGATATCTAAAATGGAAAATTACTTGGTAAGGAGATCAGGTGGCAATGAGTGGATCAGCTGCATTTTCTTTACCTTGCAGCTCAAGTCCCACAATTTCCTTGAGTAGCTCTTCTGGATCACCAAGTTCCATTGGGTATACACGCTCTTGAATGTGTCCGTCAGGAATATTTGCATTAAAGTAGGATAAAGACATGTGCACGAAAGCCTCTGTAAAGTCCTGCAGGTTAACCACACAATGTCTAAACATCTCCTTCTCCTCCTCTTCTTCCATTCATTGATACTTGCGCATGTTTTCGCACGTATCGGCGAGATCCATCAATCTCAAAGTACCAAGCGTATTCGTCTAGCAGCAATGGATATTTAAACTTCCAATCTTTTATAGTTCTCTGTTTCCAGAATATACCTCCAATGCAAGATCCAATCGCTCGTGACAATCCAAGGTGGCTGCACAGTGAATAACAACTTGCACGCTTTTTGTAATCAAGTCGCGGTCCTGGTCGCTGAGAGACAGATCTGGTGAGATGATATCACCTGCAACAGGTACAATCTTTTCTTGGAATATCGCGTCAAATGTCGTTTCGCCCATAGATCTGCGCAGGGACAGGAAAGCCTATTGCAGAAAGAAGTTTGCATAAACGACCCCCTTGCATAGACCATGTAAATATATATATTGCACACGGACCTTGTTGTTTAAAATTTCGCTCTTGATACGATCTGATGGCCGTCCAATCTTACTGCGCTTGTTGCTACCGTTCCGAATCAGCAGATAGATTTTGTCGACATGGAGACCAAATGATTGTATAAGCTTCCACAGCACAGCTTTGCCGATAAATCCAGTTACTCCAGTCAAAAGGATAGTTTTTCCACGATAGAATTCGCCTACTGCGCTGAGAGGTACAAGCGAGGGACTTTCTGACGAGGCAACTGGGTCGTACTGTCCTTCCATATTTTCGGGCGGGTCGGATAAGACTACGGGAGCGCGCTCCAGGGTCTCAGGGGTAGCTGATTCTGGCTCTGCGGGCGATTGCGGCAAGGATCGAGCTTCAGCATCGTTTCCGACTTCCGTTATCATGATTTTCGGTATGGTCGGTTCTGAAGGCTCTGGAGTCGAGATGGGCGATGGAGTGTCAGCGGGCCTCTCGGTCTCTGTTGGCTGCTGCTCGCTGGTGTTGGTTGCCACGGGAGACGAAACGTCTGCTTCCTCCGGAGTCGACTCGCTGTTGGAGCTCATGGTTTTTTGAGAGGCCGTGTTTCGTTCCTGTGTTCTAAAAAGCTTGTAAAATAGTTAAGCTTTTTAGCCAAGATACCAAGCTTGGAGGTGCTGGCGAGAAGCGCTCTGCGAAGCCCAATTTACCATAAACGGTTTCATTTGTTCCTCCGCGGTCGGCACGGTCGCTGGCGAGACCTTGCAGGCTGGCACACCAGGTAGAACAACTTCACTCAAAAAAACGATGCCGGAAGAAACTAGTAATCAAGTAAGAAATCTCATTACTTGCACATTGTTTTTTTTTCATTGACGTTTATTAATTTTCAGGATCAAGCGCAACCATCGCAAGCACCTGCGCAATCACAGCAGCAAGCTTCCTCAGAACCCAGTACGACATCCGCTCAAACCACGCCTGCAAGTACTACACCCTCTACTACAACCACGCCCACCCCAAGCAAGACGACAACTGCCCCAGCACCGCCGGAACCGCCACAAGTCATACGTCAGAAATATGAAGAGGCTAAGCTTGAACTACAAGCTCTTCTTAGCCGGAAAAAGCAAGTCGATGCTAATTTGGTAATTACATTGCATCTAGTCGACAAAGATAGCACAAGCGCTAAAGGGACATTTTCTTTTCTTAGATCAATCTGGAAAATGCCATTTACCTGTTTGAAGGCTCATACTTGGAAGACACACAGCAAAACGGAAATATTATACGGGGCTTTGATGGCTATTTGACGAGTCGACCAGATAAACGCAAACACAAGTACACAGAACTTGATCGGTTGTTTTCTCTTTCATCAACAACATATCAAAAGGTACCGAAAAACCTTTGACCCCGTCTTTAAGATTGAAACTAAGAAAAAAAATCTGTCAATAGGCATTAGCACAGAA
>KK100167.1:26800-58362 GCA_000611695.1 Rhizomucor miehei CAU432 | reverse complement strand
TGATTCTGATTTGGATTCAACACACAGCTCAGTAGGCTCATTGTCTATGCGCAAGGATAAGAAACGAAAGTTGAAGTTGATGAGCGGCGATTCAAGCATGCGAAAAAAGAAACGCTACGGCTCTAATGGAAGAGACACAGAAGAAGAATTGGATGTTTAACATTGATAGTTTACTTTGATTTTTTGAATAAACACTTTGTACATAGTCTTTTCGATTTGGGTAAAAACTTTAACCGCACTGATACGGTTTCCTGTGTCAGCGACTTCGGAACAGAGCACGACGTTTCTTTCAAAATTCCACACACGCTAAGCAATGCTGCCAACCAGTGTCCTGAGATCGCCTGCCATGGTTCAGAAAGTGCTCAAAGTAATTGTCAGTCAACATGTCCAAGCATGAACGTTTCTAACGGCTGCGCTAGAGCTTCCAAACGGAAGGAGGCTACGACGCTCTTGTACTTCCAGGGGTAACCATTTTTTTCCGTGACAATAACTGTCAGAATCATTGAAACTGAATATATCGATATTAAGCTTAAAGTGATTGATTCATCGGAAGGCAGAGTACGAGCACAATTCACAGTCGAGAAGCAGCATCTGGTAATAAGAGTAAAGTTGGGATCAATTATCGTCACTTAAACTGAAATATGTAATAGAACCGGCTCAAATCAGTGCATGGCGGATTGTTGGCAACCGCTGTATGTCATACATCATTGCCCATACTTATTTGATCACACAACAGAATCTAAGTACTGCTTGTAGGTGGATATCGGCGGATCCTTGGCTGTAGCGTCAAGAGGACTATACGCTACTGGTGTCAGCACCGATATCAACATCAGTTACATCTCAGGTGCAAAGGAAGGACAAGTAATTACCTTGGTAACTACAGAGTTTCCTACTCTCGGATGTGAAAATACAGCGCTAAAGATGTCTCGTATAGGATTGCCGCTGCGATAAGCTGGGAAAGACTCTCGCCTTCACCAGTGTAGAAATGACAGCTGATGGTCGTCTGGGTAGTATCTGCTATTTTTGATGATTTTCCTCGCTTTTGGGGCTAATCATTTTCCATTTGGGATGTGTAGTTGCTATTGGTCGCCACAACAAATTTGTTGCCCAGGCCTATGGTCACCCAGAGAACGAGATTAGTAATAATATCAAGCAGTAGAAATAGAGTACATAACTATACACATTGGATATAGATTTATGAATAGTCTCGAGCTGATCATTTAAATCAGGCAGAAAGTTTAGTGTAAAGACAATATTACTCACTTTTGGTTTTGTTGCTTCCATTTTTGTTGTCCAAGAAAACGGTTTGCCTAGAAAGGGTTGCTTTTCAAAAATTCCCATCAATTGGATGCCGAAAGTCACAATAGGTTGGTTATAGGGTTTTTGACTGCAGACAATAGCAGCAACTTGAGAGTTTATACACAACAAGCTAAAGATAAACCGATACTTGCAACTGGATGGTAGAAGGGTCCCTCTTCCCCTCCTGCACCACGTGTAACGGATACAACTTGCTGTGTTGTTTGAAATCCAAAACCAGTTCTGGTCTTGCAGAGTAAATTCGTACGCCGAAAAGTGAAACTGGATTTTTTCTTCCAGTCAGAGACAAGGGCAGGTGCGACCACCTTTTCCTTCTAACGAAAACTACTGTCATTTCGTACTATTACCCGATTTCTCTGTTGTTTTCTTCTGTACACTCAACCATAAAACTCGTTCTACTGTTACTTTTTCAACGCTTTGCTGTCAAGTTAAGCAACCTGTTTGACACAGCTTGTTTGACACTCAACCTGCAGCAACAATGTCAGACTCTACATCAACACATGTTCCGCAGGAGCAAGCCGAGTCGAGCGCATCAGCTCAGTCGTCCCAGCAGCAAGAACTTCCGGACAGCATTCACCCAGACGATGCCAAAGACAAGGTCTTTACAGCAATCTTAAAAGCACTGTTAAAGCTCGGCAACAAGCCTAGTTCACCAAAAGAACTCGCCAATGTCATCATGAAATATAAATACGCTACTTTAGGGTAAGTCTTCGAAGCGTCAAGTTTGATTACAAATGTGATAAAGTCACTGACATTTCTTGATTGACAGTGGTGCCACACCTTTTGCCACCGTGTCCTCTCGAATTTCGCAGCATTTCAAGCGTGCTGCAGAACATAATCCGCCGCGACCACCATTGCTCACTCGCCACTTTGATGAGCATCATTCGAGAAAAATTAACTACTCGCTCGCGACAGAACCTACTTCAACGCGACCTCACCAAGAACCTCCCTCGCCACCTTTATCACAATCACCCGCACCAAAAGCTCCGGCGGTGCAGAAGAGACAATCTTCAAGACGACGACAAGCGACGACGAAGGCGGCAGAATCTGTGCTGTTGTCAGATACGTCCCCGCTGTCGTCTGAAGATGAAAGCATACTTACTGGCACATCCAGCACTCAACGGCGACGATCTAGGAATCAACCCGTCACGAGGTCTAGTCGGCGCAAAACGCGACGGAAGCGCAAGCAGGAGGCGAGTGATAGCGAACAAGATGATAGCGATTATCCAACTCGTGAACAAGATGCAGATGATGAAGAAGAATTTGCTCCATCGAAACGAGTTGCCAAACGCCTTCGCACTCAAGCCGTATCGCCTGCATCGTTGCCATTGTCCCCGGTCACTGGCGCTTCTTCGTCCTCTAGTCTTTCATCCAACTCACCACCATCAGCTTCTTCCGTAACAGCAAACGATAAACCGAAACCACAATTCGAGGATTTAAATTCTACTCATGACCTCTACGATTCAGATGTAGCAACTCCTTCAGCAATGGATGTAAATGTGTCGGACGCGGAAAGCGAAGCTGATTATTCGGACTATCACGAAGAGATGCTAAAAGGTGATGAAGTAATGGCGGACGTCGATTTCAATACGACCCCGGCGACGAGCCGCCGACGTTCCTCTATAGGGGCAGTAACGACTCGAAGACCGAGCATCGCCCAGGCCACAGCTTCTGATATGCAACGCAGCTACTCAGCGCAAGCCTCACTGTACAACGCAAACGTACAAGATTCTCCTAGATTGTCCGCAAGACGTCAATCCTTCTCACTGAATGGCAACGGAGGTTTCCTCGGCGAGGAATTGTGGAATACCAATGGCAATTATGAACAGGACTTTGATACTGTATTCTTGTCTGACGAATCGATGGCACACCAAATTTCTTTCCACATTGCTACCCCAGAATCTATATCCGTCTCCGAATTGGATCAATACTTTAATGGAGACAACAATGGCAGCAACAAGCAGAGCAGTAACAACAATAACGGCTCATCGTCCTCAGCATCATCTTCACAATTCCTGTCACCTAACAGCAGCAATTTCCAAACATGCCCGGTTCGGCTGCGCGTACAACATCTCGAAAAAGTTTCTGTGCATTACCGGGATCAAAGGAAACATCGTTGCTACAAAGGGCATTGCTGGCAAGCACAGCTCGCGGTATGGCTGAAGCAGCAGCAGCAGCCGCGATCGAGTCATCTACAGCCATACAAGACAAGGCTAGTGTGGAGCAACAGGCTGATCTCAGCGAGCAAGTACAGGAGTTTCTTAGTCGACCAAGAAGGCGATCGTGGCCTGGGGACCGTTGCTCATCTGGAATTGATCTGCTCGAAGAGGAAAGCGAGAAGTCTGCTGTTTTGGAAAGCGACGCCGGAATTGATTCACAGCAATCATCGTCTTTGGAAAAGGCGGATACCGAGGCAACTGTAGAGAAGCAAGATAATGTTGATGATAGCACCAAGACGGATGATAAGCTCAAGCAGGCGCCGGTACCTGTGGAACATTATCGCATCCTCAAGAAGACATTTGGCGCGCTCGAATGTTATCAACTCGATTCACCTGACGATATTCATGATACCAAAATTCTTCGCTTCATATCATCAACCGATGGTGCCACCGAGCACGTGGCGCTGCGGACCCGACACGCTGCTGATGCCAATCGGGATCGACGAAACAGCCAGCATTTCTACCTGGATGAAGGTTACGTCAATGCAACACAACTTCGCAAGGCGGCTCGTCCCATTTTGGGCAAAGGTTCCTTTGATGCTTCGGCTGAAACAGAAGAAGGTAAAGTAGTCGTGTCGCTGACCAAGGGCCCTACCGAATGCAGAGGAGCTTGGTATGTATCAACAAAAAGCTGTGGAACAATGATAATGAGCGAACGGGATGCTTACAGAGTAATTTTTTTATTTATATCTAGGGTGCCATTGGCAAGAGCTCGAGAACTAGCTGAAGAGTTCCAGATTGCAAGTTTCCCTGGAGTGCAAAAGCTACTGAGCGATGACCCCATGGAGGTATTGGAAGAACGCGACAAATCCGAAAGCGATTCTGAAGATCGTCCTCCTACCAACGAGGGTATGTTTAAAACTTATTGCGGTGCAACCACCGTTTTTGCAATCAACCATTAACACAGAGCTGTCATTAGACAAACAAGAAAAATTTGTTCCAGCTAATCCTAACCGAAAACAGTCCACACAAATGAATCTGAATGTGGACGATGATGACGGCGAGGCGTATGTAAAGTTTGAAGAAGATGACGATCACAAAAAGGATGCGGAGACCACTAACGTGGTGACAAATGTCGACTCTGTTGTCGTTCCTGAAATCAAGTTGGAGAACAAGCCGGATGGAAACAATGCACTCAGCAACGACTTGTTCAAATCATTCAATCTGCAAGGCATAAACATGAATGCGTTGCAACAGCTATCATCTGTGATTCCGAATCTATCCCAACTTTCAAATCCATTAGAACTGGCGAAAGCACTGTCCTCATACATGCAGTCCCTCATAAAACTGCCACAGCCATCATCGTCCTCATCAACCTCCCCGGCTTCAACATCGTCCTCGGCATCCGATACTCATTTAAATGATTTCAAGTCTCTCCTAGCTCGGCTTCCTGGTGACTTGTCCAACAATGCCCAATCATCCTCTGCTGCGTCTGCACCCGTGTCGCCTACTGTAAATACTGATTCGGAACAACCAGTCGTCCATACGTCACTGCCGACCAACCCATCCATGTATATAACCATCCTCGACAATACAGCGGTGTGCGTAGCTGTGCTGCCGCCCGTAGATACGAAACCGGAATATCGCATCATGCGTCGACTTGACTCAGGCTACATCAACGGCACTGAACTCTTGACTGCAGGCGGTATCGATACCGAAAGCGAGCGTAGCATGATCTTGAGCTTCGAGCTCGAGCGCGTCCGAGTCCCCAAGAAAACCAGCCCATTGTATGGCACATGGATTCCTCTGCGACGTGCACAAGAACTAGCTGTCACTTGCTCTCTTCAACACCGTCTTGGACCATTCCTAAGTGAATCTATCGACAAATATTTCCCATCACCTTTACCTATCACTGTTCCTGTAAATCGACGACAAATCAAGCATGACAAACTACCAGCCTTGAATCTTCCTGGCCTGCGAAGCAATACTCGAAACGTGATGCCATCTCCTATCGCTCGCTCACTCTCACCACCTACACCAACTGCAACTGCAGCCCAACTGCATCAGTTATTGATCAGCAACAATCGACGAGCGCCAGAATTCACATTGAAGGCGCCACTGCTGGGTAACTTTGATGAAAACGACGACGATGGTCGGGAACGTACAATCGCAATTATCGATTGCCCCGCTACACCCACACGTTCGTCTTTCTCGACCAAGGGCAAGGATGCCAAATTATCTGGTGAAAAGCGCAAGCGGCCCAATACAGAAGACGGCAGTGACGTGGATGTAGTCAACAGTGCATCTGAAGAAGATGATGATACCGACACAGACAATGATGTCGAAGAAGTACGAAAGCGTATGAAGAAGATGCGAGACGCAGCAATTGATGCTATGGGCAATGGCAGCCTTCTTGATCTCGAGGACTTGCTGCGACGAGCAAGCACTCCTATAATGGAAAACCCTCGACGGCCATCAATTTCAAACAAAAGCCAACGCAACGGCAACGAACCAAGACGCAACGGTACAGGCAAACTCATTGCTCGTCGGCGTCCGCAAGGAGGAGGTGGCAAAATTGCACCTTCAGCCCTTAAAAAGTCGGCATCCTGGAGTGGAGCACTCGCATCACCTTTGCGTGTCGTTGTGCCTGCCAAAAAATTGCAAGCTGCTAAGAAACAGTCTGTTAATTCTCGACCTAGCAAGCCTCGCAAAGAAGATTACCAGGATGTGGGTGGCAATCGAGTCGTCGAGCACAAGTCACCGGCAACTACAAGCAACTCTTCAACCACCATCCATGTATCCTCCCCAGCAGTCACCGTCAAAACAGAGTCTAAAACCGATGTCCTGGCGACAATTCACGAAGATGACGAAGATGACGAAGATGAAGAAATTGACATTGGTGGCAGTGACCGCGACGATGATCTTCGTTAATGCACACACGACCGCATAAACGCATTTTTTTCCCAAAAAGAAATCCCTTACTCTCGCATAACATATCTATCTTTTCTTTCTCTCCTTGTTTTTACATTTCGCACAAAATTATTTCTTTGTCAAAAATAAAAAAGGATCCCTTCTTTCTTTCCTTCAATTTATAGCCCCAGAAACAAGAGTCCTTTCTTGAAGTGTCTATCAATTCCGGCTATCAGTATTCCAATGACAAACTGACGAAAGCGGTATACTGGGGAATCCCCACTTCCGAGAGCGGCGAAGCGTAGCGGAGTAGTGCATGCCGGAAACAAGTATACTACAATTATTTATTTACAAATCAAGCAATAATGTGCTGCCTCAAGCAGCTTTTGTCGTACGCTGTTTGTAAATGCTGCGTCCGCCGCGGCCAGAGCAACGTCTCCTGCTTTGCTTTGTCGTACTTCATAGACATTGGTCTTTTCCAATGTGTTAAGCGTTTGTAATTATCCGGAACTTGACGCGCTTTCTTAGCCAGTTGTTGTACATAATCAAGTAAGGGCAATTGTCGTTTTGGGAGTTTAAATGTGTTGTAGACAATGCCGCTATCGGTTGAACTTGATAGTTGCATCTCGCAGAAGCCAGAAGAGACCTTTGCGGAAACCTCTGGTGGAGCGTTGGTCTGTCTTGGCCCTTTTGCACCTGTAGCTGGGTCGCAGACCTTATCAGTGGCGTCAGGTACATGAACTTTGTCGTTCACGCAGTTAATAATGTCTGCAAAACTCCGTTGGCAGCTTTTTGAATCCACAATTACACAGATCGTCCGCCGAAGTTTGGAGGCTGGCGCTACGTTGAAGAAAAGTTTACATAGATATACGTACTTTTCAAACGATTGACTATTTATCATTACCATTGACAAGTTGCCCGGTTATCATTTGTTCGATATCTTCAAGCTTTGACTATCGCCATATAGTTTCCTTGTCCATTCTGGATCCACAGTTCAGACGACGCTCGTAAGTGCAGTGGCTAGCACTGTTACAACTGCAGAGGTCTGTTCGACGTCGGATTCTGCTCTACGAGGTGCATCCCTTGAAGGTATGAATGATTTGAAGCTTATGCTATTGCCACCGGCTGTTCCTCGTTCTCAAGGTCTCGTATTTGCTCTGCTGTCATTGCCGCTCCACTGCGCATCAAGTCGCTTGTCTGAAAGTTGCCGTTTTGTGCAGAGATTCTGAGATCTGTAAAGTTGTTCTTTCGATGGCAGCGATATCTTCACGGTGATCGGGTATCTGTATGTGATCGGGTATGACGCATAGTGGAGGAGGTTAACGACGCCTTATCTCTACAGAGACTTCCATTTGTATGGTAACAATCTCCTGTACCTAGTAATGATAGAGAGCCCACACGATTAATGCTGACCGTATCGTTGAAGCAAATATCGCTAAATTGAGCAGCCATTTATCAACCTGTTAATACCATCTTCCATCCGCAAACTCTTATAAAAGCCTTAAGTTTGGTCATTTGGAAACCCATAGAACTTTTCAGGGCAGCATACACGCGCAACCGGATATGGAAAGTAAAAGAGCTTATCGGGCTACCATTTGAATGGCAAAAGATTCTGTCAACGCAGCTTCAGGTGTCCTAGGAGAAACTGTAAAAGTCGCACTCAAAGACCATCGAAGAGTTTGTTGCATCTGCAGCAACAGAATGCCTACTTCGCTGCGTTCACCCACGAAGTCTGCAACGGCTTTGACCAAAAGAATCGCTACGATCATTTACACCTGTCGGATATGCGCCGCCTGATCTTCGAAAGTTATGCAGCGGCTATCAAATTCATCCCAGCCATTTATTGTTCCACTCCAGCTTCATTGACGATATGTTGAAACCTAGGATCCCAACACGCTCTGCTGTGACTTTTTACTTATTGCTAAGGTGGATCTAGATGAATGGCACAAGGTACGCTCGAAGAATTACGACGCAAGCTATCACTCATGTGGGAACCTACAAAGAACTTTGATCTTTCATTCCGGGCCAGTCGATGAGTATTCGTTTTACGATTACAGAGTCGACATACACGCTTAATGCTGGGAGAAAATTCAAGGGAAATGTGACGATCCCTTATCATGAGACGAAAGAAGAAGACAACACTAAGTCTAACTTAGATCTACTGCACAGACACTCCTCGAGTAATTTATACGGTTGTTCGAAAATCCTAACAAAACTCAGTAATTGCATGCTTGACAACAGGAACTTGAAAACAGAGGAAGCTAAGATAATAACATTGTATTCCAATGGAAACGCCATCCATAGAGTATATAAAACAATATGCTAATATTGAAATGAGAGCATGTTAATTGCTACCAAGGGTCTCTAATTAATTTTACATATACTTACAGGTCACCGCCTGTAGTGAAGTGAATTCGAGATTTCTTAGGTTTCCGGTGGGGTAGGCGCTGCCATCTGGGTTGTGTTCTCTCGGTGCGCCGTCATCCGCGCCAGAGTAGACTTAGCATTTTTGTTATTGCACTCGTATTTTTCCCTCTTCCCTCTATCTATTCCTCTATAGCAGGTTGATTCTATTTGTCATGAATCTCACTTTTTCCTTTTTATTTCGTCAAACAATACAGGTAGTTTTATGTTTTAGAGCTCAATTTTGTTTACATTTGAATATGTACGAAGAAAACATATTAAGTTACAAGTTCATAATTAAGTAACAGCACTTGCTACGAGTGAATACACTATTATTGATTCTGACCATGCGCATGGTTCATGCTATGGATGAAGATCTCGGGGACGAACCAGCATAGGATCGATTTTACAGCCGCAGACAGCGGAGGACGGGGTCTGGGGCGCATTAGGTAGTAAGTTTATCTATATCCAGTCTATGCCACAGAAATGCTGCTGCACTGCCAGGAAGTAGCGCTGTGGCCAAAAAACGTGCCGAAATTTATTTGTGAGCGGCGGCCGAGGTCATCAGATAGGAGGAAAGAAAAAGATTCTTCTGGAGAAAACGCCAGAACATAGCTGCTGTCCTAACTGATATCCTTTTTGTTTCCAATTTTGCGTTTACAGCGAGGCAAAAAGATAAAACTGTAAAATGCAGTATGTATCAAGTAATGGACAAACAAAATTAATCTTTCGATTCAGATAGACAACAAATATGCTACTTTACGGACCAGCTTCTTGTATATCACTGTTACTAGGATCTATATGTCTTCTATCTGTTATGCTGCTTGTGACAAATTCCTGATTTTGGATGTGGATTGGTGTGTTCCTTTCAAGAGGAGTTCATAGATATCGAAGATCAAAATCAGTAGCAGCGGTGTTTGGATGAAAGTCATCGTTACGTTGGAAATCTTCTCCTAATCAGGAAGAAGTATGTACCGTGGACACAACAAACTATCAAAAGTGAATTGAAGTATATTACCACAGCGAGAGCTATAAATCATCAATACTTTCAATGATCAAGGTAAGTTGAGATTGACAAGCATCGTGATAATTGGCCGTATTTCAGCAGTATCTCGCACGCAACGAAACAGCAAATAACGGTCGAGACATACGTTTAGATAACTGTAGTCAACGCACAAGTTAATAGCATATAGAAGGAGATTATTCCAGCACAGCGTTTGCAGTGGTTCTTTGGGCATAGGGACAGGAGAAGTCTGTAAGGATGTTTCTTTTTTGGGAAATTGACGCTGCGCTCGGGCCGCCCCAAGGTTCGATCACTGCACAGAGACTTCAGAAAGAGACTGACAAGCTTTGATAGAGTGAAGGAAGGAAAGTAGTCCATCCGGTTTGTATCCATAAAATGTCTTATACTAGTGCGCTGTAAAAGAATAAAATAATAAAGGATGCAGCCAAGGAAAAGGTTGCTGGTGTACCTTAAAAGGAAACAATCGCATCATCATTTTTGCAGTGTTCACGGCAGCGGTTTCCAGAGGCATTCTTACCTTGCACTTTGAGGATGTTTTTTTTGAGATATAGTTTAACTGATACATTTAATGCAGGTTACTAATATCAAGATACAGCTAGAGACCGGCAAATATTGGTCCATCGTCGTGTTGCGGTTTGCTTTGAAATGTTTCTCCTACCTTCGGCGAGACCTATCGAATGGCTTCGGATTCCGCTATAGATATTCTAAAAATGTCGCACCCCTTCCCAACTTTTTTTTGTACACTTTTTTCTTAGACAACTACAATGTCTTCGACACTGACATTTCAGCTACAGCAAGAACAAAAAAAGGCCGTTGCCAACAATCTTCCGTCGCCACCAACATCGTCTTACGGTGGAGATGAGGTGCCTGGTGCAGGATTCGCAGAAAATGACCTGTCCACAGCTGGCAGCAGCTACACTGAAGAACCGTCCTTAACTCGCGGAAACAGTGTATCTAGCAGCGTCAGCAGTCTGCGCCGTGATTCTCTACCTACTCACTTTAATGCCCTGACTATCCAGCAGTTCTCCAAGTCACTTCCGGAGAACTACACAATAGACCATTCGTCGCCGGCGACAGCGCAAACCATCCGCCGTCCCTCGCACTCTCCACGCGCAGATTCTCCTTTCAACCTGGCTCACTCTCCAGCATCAACTGCTGCAGCAGCTGCTACGGGAGGTCGAACCATTCGCAACCGACGTCAGTCCGAAAGTTCTTCCCGAAAAAGTCAGCAGATCCACCGCTGTGAAGAGTGCGGCAAAATCTATAAGCATCCGAACTGTCTGTCCAAGCATCGATGGGAACACTCGGAGCAATGGGAGCTCACAAGCAAGTTGCTCTTGACAAAGCATCAGCAGGTTCAAATGTTGGAAGCCGCCGCCATTTTGGTTAGCATGGATCAAAGGAGAAATTCCCAGCAACTAGATAAATTGGACAAGATCCGTGGTTTGGAAGAGGAGCGAAATGAAGTCGAGGAGGAGGAGGAGCAGGCTGGCCGCACCTTTAACAACAAAACGACGACGATGATGATGATATCCTTATTGACATGGATGAAGATGAGGAGAAACCGGACCAGAATGTCCAAGTACCTTCGCTTTCACTCAATACACGTATGAAAACACGGATCATTCTGGCACCATCTTCCCGCTCTCGTTGTAGTTAAGGTTTTACCTATTCATCTCAATAGCAACCCTTATTCTGTTCTATCCTTACCTTTCCTTCTCTCTCTCTTTTTCTCCCTTTTTTCCTTTTTCTTTTCTTCTTTTGCCTTGCCTGACCCTTCCCTTTTGCTTATTTGTACATTGTAAACTACTTTTTTGGTGACTTTGAAAGAAAAAAGGCTTCCAAACCAGGATGAACATTGAAAAGTAAGTTACAAATAAGTTACACAAGTTTGTGTGTGAAATTGCATGCGATCTGCCTTTTCGTTCCTCGGACACCTTTCTTCTTCTGTATGTTTTCGTTGCTTGTTGTCTCCGGGTCTACAAACAAAGTACCTTGTAAACGACGCTAAATACACTCATTCAGTCAAACATGAGGAGATCTAGTTTCGACATCTCCATCTTGTTACTGCTGGTCCTCCTGCTGCTGTGTCACGCTGCAACGATATACGCAGCCAGACTACCCAGTTCCACTGGATTGAAAAAACGCCTCGATACATATGGCTGCCCTGGAAACTACAGCCTTGTAGCCACTGAGCAGCCAGTATATATTACAGATAACGCTGACTCTTCCAGTCCTTCGCACACATACGCGTACGCCCATCAACTGATCTCAAAACTACAAACGCATTTGGAAATAACAAAAACATACTGCGTTCTTTTCTTGTAGAAATAACATGGAATGTCAATGGTCAATAAGTGCTCTGGACCCTTCTCAAATCATACAGCTCACGTTCTCACACTTTGATCTGGAGTGCGGGTAAAGAGTTTATATTTACTTTTCTTGTTCTTCCCGGTGATGAATCTACATTGTTGTTATTTTTAGATATGACTATCTCACAATATACGATGGCGAATCAAACAATGTTTTGGCGAAACTGTGTGGCAACAGAACTAGCATGAACGATACCGTCTTTTCCGACTCATCCTCCATGAAAATCGTCCTGCAGACCGACGCAACCACTGTTCGTAGTGGGTTTTTGGGGACATATCAAGCAATAGGTAAACCTAATGTGTAACTTGCAGGAATCCGGTATTAATTTAGTAGCAACTAAATGCACAATTTAATACTTAGACAGATGCAACGCTTGCCAATCGATTGGACACGGTACATGCAATGTGGATAATTCAACTTGCGAATGTGATCCAGGATACTTTGGCACAGCATGTGAAAAACCAGGACAAAACGATACCATGTTTACAGCACGATATTATCACAGTGCGGTGTACTATCCTCCACGAGACAGCATGATTGTCTATGGAGGAACTACAATGAACGGCATGCCAACACCGGAATTGCTTGAGTTTCATTTTTGTAAGCGCTTTTTTTTCTTTTTGCACTTGATTAAGTAGCGTGTACATACATGACAGCCAGCTAAGAACGTCATATGGTGTTTGATAGCAAACATGAGTTGGACAGAACCAATGGTAGCATCAACAATTAAACCCACGCCGCGTTATGGACACACTCTGTTTGTTTATAATAACTCTGTCTACTGCTTTGGAGGAAGCAACAGGATAGGAATTGTAATGAACGATCTCTGGAAGCTAGATCCAGGTAAACAGAAAAATAAGCACAAGTTTCGAATATCTGGATCAATACGAGCTCATCGACCTTTTCCGTATGGCAGACGGTTGGAACTGGACCGAGATACAATATGCAAACAGCGCACCACCGATACTTATCGATCCTAGTGTTACGATTGCGACCCTAAAAAATGATTCGACACGCATATTTTTATTTGGAGGTTACAGTGTTCAGACTGCTTTACCCGGTGCAATGTCACGCGATCTGTATGCCTACGATCTCGGTAAATTTTATTGATGCCGACACTGCAGCAGAAGAAAAAGAGTAACCAAAAAAGAAATCAGATGCGAACATTTGGTACGAAGGTTACAGACAAAACAGTGTAGGTCTCATCAATGCAGCTGGGATCTATCACTCAGAGAGGGATTCGCTATTCTATTTTGGAGGCATCCGATCAGACGGAAGTACCAATGTCTACGAGTACCATTTACCCAGCGATCTATGGTTTATCGGGGAGCAGCAACCCTTGTTTCAAGGAAGGGTTCAAGGAACATATGCGGGCGTCGGAAATGGCAGCAACTACTTGTTCGTGGGCGGAGAGATGCCATATCAGAACTATACAGGCTACCAAAGCAATCAATGCTACTTTGGCGACATCCTTCTTTATGATTTAGGCAAGTACTACACATATCGCTATTTTATCAGTATAGTAGCTGTAACAATATGTGTATGCTTTTTAGCTTGTGGAACTATGAACATGCAACGTAATATACCGCTTTTAGGCAGCCCTGAACAGCATCTTGTACCTCGAAAAGGGCACAGCATGGTTGTTCGCGACGACGTTGCATGGATACTCGGTGGTCACAATGGATTTGATCTAGCTGATATGATCAGCTTTCCATTGCCAAAGGACAATTTGAATAGCTCACAAACTGCTCAGTGCAAAGGTAGGACTAACAGAAAATGCTGAAAAGTTTCCAATGATATTAACCATCTTTCACAGCCTTGCGTTGGTGCGGTAATTACAACGACTGTCAAGGTAAATTATACGGGCTATGATGAGAAATTAGAAACATTGTCAAACGCTGTTATATACGTTCCGGATGTAGATTGCTTGCAACGATCGCATTGCTCTTACTGCAACAATATGTGCCTCTATGATACCGCAAAAGCCGGCACTAGTTTGTCCATGGATGGTACATGTCAGAGTCTGGAAGCGGCTCAAGTCTCATCAAGCTCCTGTCCCTCACGTATGTATGATTATTTTCCTTGTGGATATGATGAGATTGTCTAACTATATTGATGTTGAATAGGCGAAATATTAAATCTGAATGATACTTTTGAAGGCTCCGTAGAATTTGGCAGCGTCTTGACATTCAAAACTTTTGTGGATGCTCCAAAATCCGACATTGTATTCTCAATCTCTCCGGCAAACAACTCCATTCAGCTTTTCTTTCAGACTTTAAATGTATGGCAAGGGAATATCAATAATCAGATCAGCCCTATAATATTCGATAAAGATGGAAACATTCAACGCGAAATTTACAGTTCCACTGGTATCGAGTATCAATCTTTCAACGCTTCACAGCTATACGACGATGCCAATCCTTTGACAGGCACGAGCCCTACAGTTATCTTGCGCGCGGATGACTGGCGACGTTTCAGCGGGTACTATGTTTACAGAGTGTCGGCGGATCCGGAGCTACTTGATACGAGCATGTTTCAAAGTACAATCAACTCTACAAACGCTCAAGCAAAAAATAATTCAAGAGTTGTGTTCACATTGACCGTCGACACGGTTGCCAAAGATGTTTCGAGCAGTGACAGTGCATCCGATGGGAACCCAGCAGGCGATTCGCTCAAGATAGCAGCTGTTGTGCTGCTAGCTGTTTCTGTCGTCATGTTTGGCGCCATTACTCTGTATATGCTACGAAGAATGCGAAGATATGCGAACGCTAGAGCAACACTTGCTTATGATATGCAGGATTTCGGATCAATACCCGATTTGACAGTCTCAAACTCGGCAGGTGTATACAGAGCAAAAGTCAAAACTCTCCCTTTGCAGCCCAAGCAAGACGATATCCAGCCAGAGAATATGGCGGCTTTGACTATAACCGACAATTTGCAGGTAATGCTTTTTCCCCAGATTGATACGATTGAAGCCAAAAGAAATCCTGACAATATTGTGTCTAGCCCTTGTCTGTTCATCCATACAAAAGTGACGAGTCAACAGTGAGTGAGGCGCGAATCAATAACAGCAGCACGGCAGCACTTTATGCTGTTCATTATATACTAGTCTTACCAACTCCTCCCCCTCCTCCACCACCAGCTGACCGACCCTCGACGCCGCAAGAATCATTACGACCATCATCAAATACTTCGTCAGCTTCTGTAACGCCTTCAGAAGAACATACCCGAAACTATCTACCAGCAATTGCCTTGGGCTGTGCCTTGACACAAGTCAAACCAGATACCCAGAATGACACTACGAGTGAACCCGGACCTTCTTGTAATAACCAGGGAAGGTCATGACGCTAGTATGTAATATACAAAATGTATTTAATAGATAAATATCACACCTATTACGTCTGAATGTTGCTAGTGATCTTGATTACATACTTACAAGAAACGCTGGCCCATCAAGCTGTTTATACTTTTCGTAATTCGCATTATTTTATACATATGACTTTTTATTTCAAAAACCAGTCTATAAAAGGTAGAGTTCGTCGAGCTGCCTCGGATCATAGTTGCAAGGAACGAGTTTTCGCAGGCAAGGAGTACGAGCTTATATCTTGGCATTCTGCTACCGATGAGATTTAGCTCGTAAGTCCTCAAGGATAGGAGAACTACCTTCCAGTGTAAACATTTAAGCACCGGCAGTTCATTACTTAGCACCACACGCAACGCGGAAAGCGAATTCGCCGGGTGAGGGAGAGCTGGCATTGGAGCAAAAAAGAGACACGCTGGAAACCTGGAGACATCTCGATCGCTGTTTCGCGTCTTTTCCAAGAACAGCATTTTGCTTAATATACGCTTTCAAACATGAGCACTGATGTCTCGTTCTTTGGATCAGCCGAGGACTTCAAGGGAAAGGAAGCCTCAGCGAAGCAGCTCCACCAAACACCTCTCGCGGAATACTTGTGGCAAACACCGTTCCTATACTACTACCGCTTTGACGCAGCAGCCCACAAAGCGATTCTCGAGCAATGCTATCAATCACTGTGGCAGCATGATCCGTCTATTATGCAGCAGTATTTTTTCCCGACGCCACAGGAGCTGGACAAGGCACTCGACCAAACCGTACATCGAAATAAACACAACGTCTCAAAAGCAACTAGGACTCAGTTGCATGGAAACAATCGCATCACTTCAAAAAACCTTGCTCGTCAAAAAGGCAGGTTATGCGGTCGCCTATTTCGAAAAGGCGAACTTGTCTATCGTTGCAGGTACATCGAGCAAAAAAGAAAAAAGAAATTGAAAAAGGCTAGGAGCATTGGTGATTAATGAAAAAACGATATCCTTAATTAATTAGGCACTGCGGCGTGGATGACACTTGTGTATTATGTTCTGAATGCTTTCATGCGACGAACCACGATGGTCACGATGTCTTGTTTTCGATGAGCCCCGGTTCTGGAGGATGCTGCGACTGTGCAGATCCAGAGGCATGGAAAGTTCCATTGCAATGTGAAATACACACAGAATGCTGCAGCAGTGAAGATGAAAAGTCATTACCGAGTCTTCCGGAAGATATTGTGGAGAGTATTAGATCAACAGTGCAGACAGTATTGGAATTACATCCTGGATGTTTTCACTTTGGCACCTGAAGATGTATCGCTACCCTCATCAACCGACGAACTGTTAAAATCAGTCCAGCAGACGCGATCTTATATTAACAGCGTGGGCATTCGAGAAAGACCTACGATGGAGGATGAAAACGACGTGAATATGGCAAACACGGTTCAGGACGCCCTCATGCTGGATAGTATCAACGAAGCGAAAGAGGAGTATGTATGTATAGCTTGGAATGACGAAAGTCATGCATTTTCGCACGTACTAGAGTGCATAGCATCTGCTACCGGATGCGACTACGAACAAGCAAAAGAAATTGTTGATTCTATACATGCATATGCAAGTATATATATGCGCTTACCGCCAATTTACCTAAATCTGGAGCTAACATTTAAACCAGGGACGTGCTGTAATATCAAGGTCGCGAAATATCGATCATTTACGGAAAATAGCGACACCTTTGGCAGCAATTCATCTCGGTGTAACAATTCGACCGGCTCGAGACATTTACCGAGAAGATGTATGCGTTGTGCTGCTCAAATGGCTGAATGAATTATCACACGGCCAAACACGCTTCTTTGTCGACTTTGAGCATGGCGACGATGTTTTTCGACGTATAATTGCACAGGAGATCTGCGCAAAGTGGGCTGCTCGTCTTATCCCTGCAGGGATCCAGAATGAACAAAGGAATGGCTCCAATGCGGCTTTGTTTGATTCGATGGAAAGTGAACTGACGCCGACATCATTTATCGCGGGCATCGCAGCTGGTACAACCGAGAGCAGCGATGTAATGGATGCAACTATGACTACAACAACCAGCGGAAACCAACGCAGTAAATGCAGTACGCCAGTTCTTCAAGACGTTGGCGACATTGATTGGAATCCAGCCGCTGTCATGAGACAGTTTGGCGCTATCCGACAGGAAGAAATGGAGCTTACGGATAAACTGCTTGGTGGCAACAGGGAAGCAGGTGGAGCTATATCTCAATGGAAAAAGGCAAAGGTATCTGCTGAAGAAATACAATCCAAGTTCCTGGAAAAGGTTCGATTGGATTACCTTATGCTTTATGACTTTAAATTTTGGAAAGAGATTCGCATCTTGATGCGTGAGTTATATATATCAACTCTCGCATCCAACAAGGATTGTAAGCGCTTCCTAGGTAAGAGAGATTTTTGCCGATAATTATTATCAAAAGATCTAGGATTACTCATGTTGGGATTTTAGGAGAAAGATTAGCAAGAAACTATACACGGCTGGCAGAGTTCTTCCTGTTGAAGGATAGAGAAGCGGAAAGCTCCATCATACTCTTTTCTGTACAGCTACTGACTGTACCTTCTGTCGCCGATCTCCTAGTGAACGAATACGACTTTTTCGCCGTCGTATGCTCAGCATTGGCAACCTTCTTTTTGACCGACCATCTATACTTGATCCCACCATCTGCCAAAGAACAGCTTAATATCAGAGTGAATTGCGAATCCCGTGCATTCCGTGTACGACGCTATTTCAATGCTTTTCACGACCTGCGATACATGATGAATGTCGACATGATCAAGCCCATCCTAGCGCAGGATCCTCTGTATCTCCGACAGTTCTTGGACATGATCGCGCTCTTTCAATGCATGAACGCACAGATCTGTCAAAAGGACACGCACGTTGAATACGAATCAGAAATGTGGGTCAACGCATTCAACGTAACTCTTCAGATTGCAAAATGCTGTCGCCAGTTTTCAGATTGCTTTTCCAGACTTTTTACTAGCAGCAACGAGGATCGGATAGCATCCGCACGCATTTTACTCTCGGCAATATCACGTACCCTTTTGAAAATTTACGAATGGGACCCATCATCCTGTGGAATGCGGGAGATCAAGGACGATTCCCGTCAGCAACGCCCAAACACGCAACAACCAGGTATTCCTGGACCTTCATTGCAAGTGTATCATACCGTGCAACTCTCAAACTCGCATCAGCCGATAAGCATTGTAAAATACGACATCACTTCAGAACCCGTTTCATTCCACCATCCATTGCATTGGCTTCTAGCTGGTCTGCTAGAACAAGCCGCGTTGCTAGACGATACTGTATTGGCAGAGCTAGGTTGCGCAGACAATATACTACAGACCATCATCCGCTCCGGATCACCTGATATCTCGCCATCGGATATCCTGCTTTCTATCGTTGATTTCTCGATACGTACTATTGCCTTCTCAGCACAAGTTCGAGCTGGAGTATGGGTTCGAAATGGATATGGTATCCGTAATCAGGTATGTAAAAAAGGCCTTAGTCTAAGAATATTATAGGTGCTAACAAATAGTCTAGGCGCATCACTATCGTGATATTTCCTTGCGGGAAAATACATTTGACGCGGATATCTTCTTGCTCCAAACTGCATTTGCATTAGCAGATGTGGACAAGCTCTTGCTCACACTTTTGGATCGCTTCAGTCTGTTGGGGTGGTTCTTTGGTGGTGAGAAAGAGCATCCACAGTACGATGCATCGCAGACTATATTCATGATTGAAGAGCTGCTCAACTTGTTGATTATCTGCGCTTGCGACAGATCAAACTGTACCGGTGTATCGATTCAAGACAAGATACGAAAAGAAATCATTCACAACTTATGCTTAGGTCCATTGACGTACTCGGAGCTGCTTAAACGAATCCCTGAAAGAATGCATGAACACGCGGATTTCGACTCTATCCTCGCAGCGGTCGGCGACTTTAGAGCACCAACGGGAGTCAATGACTTTGGATCCTACATCTTGAAGCAGCATTTGTATAGCGAAGTTGACCCGTACTTTTGGCATTACAGTCGAAACAGTCGTGAAGAAGCTCTGGCAACTTTGAAAGCAAGATGGAAGAAAGATAATCCTGGCAAACCCGATAAGGAGTTCTTTATCTTACCCAAGACGAGCAGAATAGGCATAGGTCCATTCAAGTTTGTCGGCAGCTTTTTGCAGTCTCCCATCTTTACCAAAATGCTGAGTCAAGTGTTTTGGTCTGCTCGTTGCCCTGATAGTCTCAAGAGTGATACCATCCTGGATCAAGCCCTGCAGCTAGTCATGATTGGATTGCTAGATGGAAACTACAGAGCAGGCGACGCTGATAAAGGATTTGCGTTCCAAGCTTGCTTCCAAGCCAACCGCTTCCCTAACATGGAAACTGATGCCACGATGCTCGACTTGCTGAGCATGCTACGTGATGACGATGCATTCAATGAAATACATGCACAACTGGAATGGATATTCAGAAAGCTCGAAGAATACGATAATGTCCATACGCACCAGAAAATGCACGAGTGGAAACAACAGCGACAGCTCAAAATGCAGCGAACACCAAGCGAAGCTAGTGTTTCGGATCAGGAGGCCAAGAAACGAGCAGCCATTGAACGACAAAAGAAGATCATGGCTCAGTTTGCACAAGCGCAATCCCAGTTTATGGAACAAAATGAGGACCTCTACGATGAAGAGGACTTGGAGGATGCAGAATCCAAAGTCTCTGAAAACCTATTGTCTCCAGTCGTGGCAGAAGGGTCAAACTATGAGATCAGTCGCCTGTACTCTTACCCTGTAGGCACCTGCATCGTTTGCCAGGAAGATGTCAACCAAAAATCAGAACCATACGGCTTACTCGGCTTTATTCAAACATCCAATATCTTACGAGAAGTACCCGATCTAGGCGATAAGGCGACACTGGAAGAAATATGCAATATCTATTGCAAAGGTCTAGATACTGAATGGCCCGATCAGCATATTTTACCTGACGAAGAAACCTCGGTGCCTGTATTCCAGACCGAGCTGCACAAGAGTGGGTTCTATTCTTCAACCTGTGGACACTTGATGCATATTAAATGCTTCAACAATTACTGCGCATCCATCGATTCCAGGCATTCTTCTCAGCTTACTCGCAATCATCCGGAAGACAGATCTCGCAAGGAATTTATGTGCCCACTCTGCAAATCGATTGGCAATACACTCCTGCCCATATTTTGGAAGGGACGGAAAGAAGCGTTTCCTGGCATCATCGCTGCTCACGACACACCAAACTACTATGCTTTTCTGCAGAAAGGAGTCCAGTCTGGAATTGATCGGCTAGTGAACGTCATTGTCCACTATCGTGCCAACGCTGCTCAGAGACGCTGGAGCGGAGGTGCGAACAAGCTCAAGGAAGCCGTTGCTACTTGGATGCCAACTCTTCGGACAAGCTCGTCTTCGACCATATCATTTGATTCAAGTTCATCGTCGACAGCCAACTCTTCTGCAACGCATGACTTCCTTACTAGCTTCAGCCATTCTCATGCAACCCCAACTGCACAGACAGACCATTCATCATCTTCAGACCGGCAATTACCGCCACTTCGAGTAGGATGTGGGAGGTCTATGGGTGGCTCTCACATGGAATCACGCTTTGGGCCTTTCGATACCAACGTTCTCTACCCAACTGCAGTAGAGAATCTCACTTTGATTTCTAACGTTTACACACAACTGTTTGAAGTGCTTTCGGCCATACATGAGGAGATTTGCAGCTACGAACCCACGAGGGATATGTCTACGGGAGTCAAGAATATCGATCTTTTGTGGTGCATGCTGGGTTACACGATTGTTGCCATAGAGATATCTATACGTGGCAACAAGTTGCCCACAGAACTACCAGAACGTGTTGAACATACCGGATCCTTATTTGATCAAATTCCTCAGCAGATGCAAATGCTCTTGAGGATCTTATCGGATACTGTTCTGGCATATACGTTTGTCATGTCTCAGCAAGATCAGAACTCTTCATCAGGCTTATCTGGCAGCAGCACTGGTGGTGTTGGAGCCCAAATTGCTACGCGTGTGCATTTGTTGGCTCTGGGCCGCCTTCGCCAAGTCTTTGTGGACGCTCAAGTGGGCGACTTTGCAAACGTGCACGGGCTAGGTTACGATCGAGTCGTAGTCCATGAAAACCCTCCGTTACTCCAAGATGATCCGTTCATGATACTCGCAGAGTTGACTTTGCATGGTATCCATATGCCAAGTTAAATGTCCATGCATTGTTACGTGTGCTCCTTCTGGCAGAACTGACAAAGACGACTGTGGCTCTTGTTCAGGAGCAGTTGAAACGGATAAGAAGCGGTGAATTGCCGATCCGTCAAGTGGAGCTTGAAGAATGCGAAGCGTTGGAGGACGATGAATTGGCGGCAGTCAGACGACTCGTATTTTTCGTGATGGATTCTCTGCAGATACCTGATAACGAAGCAGTTACGATTTTCGATGCGATAGGTCAAGAGAAATTTCGAAGGCTGCTACGGTCCTTTGCATTACCATATCTACGACGGGGATTGATTCTCATGATTGTACGATACGGCTATATACCTCGCAGAAAAGCGCACCAGGGACAGCAGGAGGACGAGCAAGTCATGATGGACAGCTACGTCGAGGAGGAGAATGAGTTTGACCGGTTATTAGACCTGCTATGGCTCCCAAACCTGAGCGAGATTGTACAGCTGGAACCAGAGAACGAACATTTGATCCAAGGCTGGTGCAGGCACCACTTGAAAGAATCAGATCATGCTATGCAGCTCCAAGAAGCTCACGGCGTCTTGTCCTCTCCTTGTACACGCTTGCAAGACATCCCACTTGATCTTCCGACACCCCTTCGCCTCGTACCGCTCCCTCGTCAGTTGGATACATTGATCGATGAAAGCATGAAGAGGGTATGTGACAAGTGTGGAACTGTTCCAAGTGATCCAGCACTGTGTCTTTTGTGTGGCACATTTGTCTGTGCACAAAGCTTTTGTTGCGCAGAAGACGAGCAAGGCGAATGCAATTTACATCGCATCAAGTAAGTCAACAAAGAAGAAATGTAATTTATTGAATGGATATATACTGACGTTCATTTCTGTAAATATTTTTAGTTGTGGTGGTGAAGTGGGCATATTCCTGTGGGTGAAGCGATGTGTTTTGATACTGTTGCACAACAACAATGGCTGGTTCATTAATGCTCCTTACCTTGATACCCACGGCGAGGTCGACCAAGGATTAAGGCAAGTAGTACAGTGACGCCATTGATCTTGGCACAAAGATGACTAACGAATATTGCATAGACGTGGCAAACCTCAATACCTCAATGTAAAGCGATACTCTGAAATTCGTAAACTTTGGCTGCAACACAGTATTCCCAATTATGTTGCTCGGCAAATCGAAGCAAATTACGATATTGGAGGCTGGACGACCTTGTAATTACCACAGAAATCGTTATCTAATACTGCACTAATACCCAACCCTTTTTGTGTTTTTTTTTGCGAGTTGATCTTTGTAATAGAGACAAGATCTTTTGTCATTTTGAATTTTGATCAGATATATTGGCGTTTCGAGCTTGTCTTGATGGCAACAGTGATGGAGGGGATTCATCGATGACAATGCTTTAAAGAATAAATCGGTAATGCAGGACGATCCCTATTTTGTGATGGTGAACTGCACGGCTGGTGGCGCATGATCATCATACTGTTTTGGTGGGTGCGATTATCGGGTTACACTTGAAAAAAAGAAAGTAGAGTTTTTGACTAGCCCGTGATTGTCGGGCAAGTAACCAGTCCGCGGAACAAAGAGGAACCTTGTACCTTGTTGTTGACTCTCGGCTTTGTACTGCATTTCGCCAATGTTCCTGGACAAACCGGAGCCTTGGAGCATACAGCAGCTGTTCCAATACCTAGACCGTAACAACGATGGACACATTGATGCTCACGATCTGCTCGCCATCAGCGCTTCAGGCTCTGGTCCCTTCTTTGACGAGGTACGTTCCTTTGAAAGCACCTGACGTCAAAGTATCACAAACGAAACTTACAGAAATCATATAAAAAGGACACTTTGACTTTACTCAGGAACAGGGACGACAACAGAGTTTCTTATTCTGAATTCGTCCAGCTCTTGGAGGTCCATGCGATCCCTGCCCGAGAAATCACGACCGAGCACATTAAGAACATTCTTTCTTTGCTTTCAAACAGTATGACGACGACAACAACGACTCCCTCACCACCCGCCGCTGCTGCTACGGCAATTTCCTCCACCAGCTTTTTTGACCTCGACACTCTCACTGATTGGTTATACAGCGACACCATGAAGCATTTGATTGCCGGCGGTAAGGAGCTGGAAATATATAAACTTGTTGCCCTGAAGCTGATGAAAAAAAAATTAATGCGTAATAGGTATGGCAGGTGCCGTCTCACGCACGGTCGTTTCCCCCGTGGAGCGTATGAAGATTCTATTTCAGGTAAATATCTGCACTCCCTTCACATGTCATTTTCGGAACTGTTCGGTGTGAACAAGTTTGCTCATTGATTCTCTGTGTGTGCGTTTTCTGTGGGGATGAATTATTATAGGTACAAGGACCAGAGCCAGCAGCGTACCAGGGCGTCATACCGACATTAGTGAAAATGTGGCGCGAGGAAGGATTTATGGGATTCATGCGAGGCAACGGTACCAACGTCGTGCGTATCATTCCGTACAGTGCTAGCCAATTTGCAGCCTACGAGTATTGCAAACGATTGTTGATGGAACCAGGCAAAACAGAGCTTGATACGCCCAGACGATTGACGGCAGGTGCGATTGCCGGTATTGTTTCCGTTGCATGCACATATCCGCTCGACATTGTACGGACACGACTCTCGGTGCAGTCTGCAACGTTGGAGGGTAACTTGCGCAATTCTGCTGGTGTGCCCCAACGGAAATTGCCGGGCATTATTCCTACCATGGTAACAATATACAAGACTGAAGGCGGTCTGCGTGGATTGTACAGAGGATTATGGCCGACCACATTGGGTGTCGCACCTTACGTCGCTCTAAACTTCCAATGCTACGAAGGTCTCAAGTTCCTTTTCATCCCTCCTGGAAGCGACCAGCCATCCAATACAAGGAAACTGGTTTGCGGTGCGCTGGCTGGCTCTATTGCACAGACAATTACTTATCCTCTTGGTAAGTCGATAACGAAAGAGAAAATGAAAATGATTATATAGTTCGCTAACTTCGATAACTATGACACACAGACGTTTTACGGCGTCGTATGCAGGTCACTGGTATGGCGACGATCGATTACAAATATAAAGGCACCTGGGACGCTGTCAAGACGATGGTTCGCAAAGAAGGTGTGAAGGGCCTCTATAAGGGTATGATTCCCAATTATCTCAAGGTTGCACCTGCAATGGGTGTAAGCTTTGTGACTTATGAATGGTGCAAAAATATTATGAACGCTCGGTAAATCACGTTGTATTCCCCCCGCCTTAATAGACTTGTCTTCTTTTTTTGTTTCTTTTCTTCTTTCTCCATGCCACCCTTTCCTTTTTCTCTTTCCTGCATACCTACTCTTTTAGACCATTTCCTAATTTTTTCTTCTTTTCTTCTACACCCATGTATGCATACAACTGTTTGTTTGATTGTTGAGCGTAAGCCCTCCTTTTATATAAACTTTGAAAGTTTACATCTACAAGATTTCGCTTGTCTGTTTCATTGAGCTAGCTGGTGATGATGATACATGATTCTAAATCTTGAGACCAGCAATGTCGGTCGAAAGATGACTAGGGTCGAATTCCCAAATGGCAACCTTGCCGTCAAGGCCACAAGTGGAAAATTGTGTAAGGTTCTCGCGAGTTCCTGCATAACGGCGGATTTCACTAAGCAGAAATTACCATTTATGTTAGAAATACAGGTAGGTCAATATTCCCACACTGACAGATACTCACATGATGGCATTTTGATGCGTGGTAGCAAGATCGGTGTCCTGCTCGGCTTGACCACGGGAGTCCATGGACTTGAAGCGGCTAAGAACGGAAGCAGTGGTAGAGACTTTCTTTTTGCCGAGATCCAAAGAGCCAGATAAGCGCCAGTCGCTACCGTTAGAGGTTTCAAACAGCATAGGAGCACAGTCGAAACCAGCAGCAATGATCTGTCGCTCATTTGCCCACAACAAAGTACGGAAGGGAAGGGTGTTGGTTGGAATACTCAAAACGGTGTGGTTGCCGTCAGCACTTGGATATGCGACGTTGATAGCAGAGTCGTGTCCTGCAAAAGCGATAGCATCGCCTGAAGGAGAGAATGCCACAGTGTGAATCCATCCTCCTCGTCCACCAGTGAATTCGGCGCATACAGTGTTGAATGGCAACTTGTCACCCCAAACTGTAGGTGCGGGTCTGGTTTTACAAAGGAAAACGTTTAGCAACAGGGAACTTTACTTTTTATCGCTCACATCCCTTCACAGTCCTTACTTTTTGTCAATGCCCTTCATGTATGCCGAGAAGACGCGTGCCTTCATGTCAGCAGAGCCGGCTGCGAGCAAAACATTGTTTGGATGCCAGTCGATCGAAAGCACAGTGCTGCGAATAGGCTTCTTGAGATGCTTGCTAGCCCACCAATCGCTTTCTTCTTCATAGTAGCACACGGCAATGCAGCGGGCACCGCTGGCGACGGCGAACTTGTCCTCGTTTGGCGACCAGCGTACAAAAGTGGCAGCACGGTTGATACGCAAAAGCACAAGTCCCGGCTTCCAGACACCCTGCTCCAAAGTCCAGACATACGCGTTGCGGTCCTGCGAGCAAGTAACGATACGGTTGCTGTTGGGTGCAATGTCGATGCTGGTGATGACCTTGTCGTGCTACACGAATAGCGCAACGTTACGCTACAGGAAAGAATAAAAAAGACGCACATAATCTTCGTGAGACTTACGCCTTGAAGAGTTGCCTCGAGATTCCAGTTGGAATGGTCGTGTTCATAGATCTGAGCTTCGTTGTTATTGGGGCATACCACGAGTTCTGTTCGAGATGAGAAAGTTGCACTGGCCGCTGGTTTGAGCTGCAATCACTTACTGCTCTGATTAAACGCGTGGGCAGTAATGGGGGTGGTGGCGAGTTGATAGGTAACAGGGTTGGACATTGCGTTGTTTTAGTTTTCTCAGAGGACTAGCAGTCGACTCTTTGGTTAAGGTGTGCACTTGGCGACCGATGAACGGCAGTGCAGTGTAATAATAATGCCTAGCAACAAATCTCCGCTGGTGGAGCTGGGTTTTGCATTTACGGATGAGCGCCCTGAAATATACACAAGAGTTTGTTTCACCGGAGTCATACATGAGTGGTACTGCTACCGTCGCCATTGTCGGTGCAGGCCTTGTCGGCTCGCTCAACGCCATCTATTTTGCTCAGCGCGGCTGGCAGGTTACGTTGTTTGAGCTTCGGCCAGGTACAGAAAAGCAGCCTTGACAACCGTGGGTAAATTAGGTTACCAATCTCCATTTCGGCAGACATGAGGCTCGAGGAGAACAAAAAGAGCCTGCGTGGCAAGTCGATCAACCTGGCATTGTCAGAACGTGGATTGAGTGCACTTCGCGCCACAAACTTGAATCTGGAGGAGACCATATTGAACGCTGCCGTTCCTATGCGTGCTCGTATGGTTCACATTGGCAAAGAGGGCAAGCAAATGTCCCAGCCTTACTCTGTGCACGGCGAGGTACATTCATAATTGTATTTCTGAGTAAGCTGGTAATACTTATGCTCTCAATGATATATCTTAGCACATCAATGCAGTGGATCGCGCCCGTCTCAATGAACTCTTACTGGATGCTGCCGAAAAGATGCCCAATGTCAAAGTGTACTTTGAACACCAGTTAATGACAATCGATTTCGATCATGGCAAGATGGAGTTTAATCATAAGTAAACTATCAATGGAGATAGCTGCATCATGGTCTTTTTTACGGCTTACAGGTAGACTGATTTAGGGGATCTGCAGCAACGCATTATGCAGACTTGATTGTCGGGGCTGACGGTGCATACTCGCGCACACGTTCCCAAATGATGCGCAGAATGAGGTAACTTTTAACCTTGCTCAAACCAAATCTAGAGTGTATCCAGGAGCTGAGCTGAAAAATGCTTTATTTATGTAGAATGAACTATGCACAAGAATATATTGATACTGGATATTGTGAATTGTCGATGCCGCCAGCAGTAAACAAGGACGGAAAGGCCGATTTTGCGCTTGATCCAAATCATTTGCATATCTGGCCACGACACACGTTCATGTTGATTGCACTACCCAACCCGGTAAGCTATATATACTTTGTGTTCAAATTTCAATTTTCTTACAGGGAAGCTTTTAAAGGATCGTACATTTACATGCACTTTATTTATGCCCTTTGATATGTTTGAAAAGATCAACTCTGAAGAGAAGTTGATGGAATTCTTTAAAGAAAACTTCAACGATGCTATTCCTCTCATTGGAGAAGATCGCTTGAAACGCGACTATTTTGCAAATCCTAGGGGATCTCTGATATCAATCAAGGTATGCAGTAATTGATGATTAACCGTATATCTGAAAAAGGATAGATTGTAATCTAAAGAGAATTATTTTGCATACCACAGGCGTCACCGCATCATCTAAGTGGCAAGGCCGTCATGATCGGTGATGCAGCTCATGCCATGGTACCTTTTTATGGTCAAGGCATGAACTGTGGTTTTCAGGATGTACAAGTGCTGCATGAAATCTTGGATAAATACGGTGTCAGTCCCAAATCTGGTGTAAACAACCTTGCGGAAGCTCTGGACGACTACTCTCGAGTCCGCGTTAAGGACGCCCACGCTATCTGTGATTTGGCCATGTATAACCATTACGAAATGCAGTCAGCAGTGACATCTATGCGTTTCTTGGCTCGCAAAAAGCTTGAAGGACTGGTGCACTTGTGCTTCCCACGACTTATTATCCCTCTTTACACCATGGTCAGTTTCTCGACTTTGCCTTACTCAAAAGCTATCGAACGCTGGCATAAACAGACCTTCTGGTTAAATGTGGTAATGGGATCTGCGACCTTGGCAGCAACAGGCGCTGTGGTAGCTGCCACAGCTATCGGATTGCGACACTCTAGAATAACCCACAAGGATTTTGTAGATTTTGTAAAAAGAATAAGGTATAGAATGAATTGAATATGCAAAAAGGTTCAAAAAAAAACTTTATTTCTTTACGGCAATGACAGTAACGCCAGCGGCTCCAATCAACTTGTCTTTGATGGCAGCTTCCTCTTGTGATATAAATGTTGCCAGTGTTGATTTACCAGCCTCGGTATCCTCCAATCTTATTGAATACAAGCTCTCAAATTAGTATGTATTCTCGTCGTATAATACTCCTCTGTATGCAATAATTACCCAAGATAGACTAGGAAATGGTGCAAGAATGGCAATGTGGCACCTATTTCGGTATTATCCTTTTTGAATATTTTCTCGATACTGGAATGGACATCTTGGAAAGAGAACATTGCGTGATGATGCCCATGGTTGAATTCGTTCTGGTGTGAGTGGTGGTGATCAAAGAATCCTTTCCATCTTTGGACTGCGTTAACGGATGCATCCAACATGCGAGCCCGTCTATGGCGTTGGTGTTCGTCTGTCGACGCGTCGGTCAATCGTTGAGTGCTATTCAATAAATCGACTCTATCCAAGAACCAACGGGCAGTTTGCTCATCAACAGCATCGCGGTCAAACTCCTCAGCGACTATAATACCGTTTGATTGCAGTAGCTCATACGCTTTTCCCAGTGTCTAAATAAGCATGCAATACGCATTGTTTAGAAAAGGAATATCGAAAGCTGCAAGTAATATGCTTGTCTCTGTACCTCTTCCAACGAAGCAACGTGATGGAGCGATTTGGAGAAGAGGATAACGTCATAGAGTTGCTCGTTACCGAGATCAGCGAACGTTGCCTGACGGAAATCCACGTTGCCTGAGGCTTTGCTTTTCGCGGCATTGATGACGCGTTCGGATGGGTCAATAGCAGTAATTTCAATCCTGTCTTGATACTCTTTCTTTAAAAGCTCTGCAAAGTACCCAGGCCTAGCATAGTTGAGAATGATTGTATATGATGTATTTCATTTGCGTACCCTTGCATTCTTCTTACCCGCAACCAACTTCTAAGCATGTAATATTTCCCGAGAACTTTGTATCCAAAATAGTCTATACAAAAGCTGCGTCTTAACGAACCAAATTTTAAGTATCACTTTTTTCTTTTCCTTGATAACAGTACTTTAAAGTATGTCAGGAAAGGAGTATGTTCCAGAGTTTTTACACTGTCGTATGCGACCGACATATTGACGATAGGATGTGTGGAAGAGCAAAAAGAGCTCATCCTTCTCCTTTCGGCAGTTTTATTGCTCCGAGTCCGATGGAAAAGCTCTCTCTGCGCCACTGCCTGACGTGGACAAACGTAAGCACACGTAAGACACCTACATATCAAGATTTACACTACTTATTAGAAGTCAATTAACCATCGACTGCCTATAATTCAATAAATATTTATTTGAATTATGATATAGTCCAATATATCGGTCCTGGAAAAAGCAAAAACTGGATGGGAATTAAGGATACCTCCATGATGAATTGACACTTTACGACGACAATCCTTCCTGAAAGCTGCTTGAACTTCTTGGCCGAGCATCGCTTTTCCCTTTCAACCTCACATATATCAAATGGTTATTTCAGGTAAAGTTTAACTTCCATGAACTATTTATAAAATGACATGTATCAAGTAAAAAGCACCTCGGGCTCTCGAGAATTCCAAATTTCCTAATCTGTGGATCAGATATACGGTAGGCCCGTTCGGCGCATTTGCCGAACTGCAATGAGATTTATTTCCAGCTAGATAGGTATTGTTGTAACAATGAAAATGTACGAAACAAAAGGTTATTTCTTCTCTGCAACAGCAACGACTCCTATGGCGTTAATCGAATTGTTCTTGATAGCAGCTTCCTCCTGTGCGCGGAGCACGTTCAGAATCGATCTGTTTATATCGCTGTTTTCCAAATTGCTTGCAATGAAAGATAGAGAAGGTTATTCAAATTAGTATATTCTGGTTTTTCTCTTTATGTCAGACGAAAAGATGACTTACCCAATGTAGACAATAAACTGGAAAAAGAATGGCAATCTGGTATCGACTTTGACATTTGCTTGTCCGAATATTCTCGCCACACAGTCGTGCATTTCTCTAAAGCGAAACATTGCATGATTGTGTCCATAGTTCATATCATGATGCTTCTGTGATTCCTCGAAAAACTGCTTCCATCTCTTGAAAGAGTCGACGGACGGATCCAATAACTGCTGCATTTTATCATTTGCCGGTGCCAGTCGGTTGGCGCTGTTCAGGAGATCAACTCTGTCCATGAACCAGCGGATACTCGGTTCATCCATAGCATCAAAGTCGACTTCCTCAAGGACGAGGATACCGTTCGTTTGCAATAATTCGTAAGCCTTGCTCAATGTCTGTCGCAATTTTTTTTCGAACTTGGTCAGAATCCATAGCAATGATCTTAAAATATACTTTAACGTTGTACCTCTTTCAAAGATGCAACGTGATGGAGCGACTTCGTAAAAAGAATGACATCGTAAAGTAGTTCATCGCTGCTAAGATTTGCCACTGTTGCGTTTCGATAATCAACGCCGCCTGCAGTTTTCGCTTTTGCAGCACTGATGGCAGCCTCGGACGGATCAATGGCTGTAACCTGGATCCTATCTTGATACTCCTTCTTTATAAGCTCTGCAAAGTATCCGTGACTTACGGAGTCATTAGTTTGCAAGACACGCCGTATGTAGATGATTGTCTGTGACCTCTTACCCGCAACCAACTTCGAGGAGTTTGAAGTTTCCCGAGAACTTGGAATCCAAGAGCATTTTACAGTATGTCATAAAGAGAACATGGGTCAGATTCTGGATGCTTTCGTAGGAGACTGTCATGGTGAGAATTTATGATGCAGAACAAAAGATGGGATGGCTGCTAG
>KK100167.1:1578-26705 GCA_000611695.1 Rhizomucor miehei CAU432 | reverse complement strand
AATAGTCTAGGGCAGTCCCATCGAGAGCCAGGACTCCAATTTTTTCTATTTTTGCTTTCACTTGCGCCTAGATAAAATATGTTTGCATCGGTTCCTTTCATATGTTTGTGTTCATGAAAGAATTCTTTTACATCCCTTGCCAGCTCCAGTTGCAGACTTGGATTTTGCGTACTTTTAGAAACAAGCGCACTTGAATGGAAAGCGTGAACTCGTCAAGCGTCGTGTATGGTGTGAAAGAGGATGACGAAAGAAATCATTGAAAAGAAGAAAATCGAGCCACTTTCTCGCTCTTTCTTCCATCCATCCATCCGATCTTTTGCATATATGACAGTGTAGACATTGAAGGTTTGTAAGTGCAGTCTCAATGCAGCTTAGATACTGGCGATAACTTTTGAGATGATTATGCTGATTTCATCTTCACAGACATTCCAAGCTGGTGGTATTGCAAGCGCATCCCATCATCCTGTGTAGATAACATTATCATGTAGCATTCACACCATCTACTACTCGTAACCGTGTGTCATTGCTACTTTTCGTGGGGTAAATTTGTCACTGGTCTCAAGACTGGCAGCAGCAAAAGAAATATGCAACGATGCCCTTGTTTCAGCTTTCGTCAATGATAAATACGACAGCAACAGATTTCCAATTAGTTCATTGGCAAAACTCGACTTATACAAAGTACAGGATGAGGAGATTGATACAAATGAAAAAAGAGGATGAATGGATATAGAGCTGAAAAGTGATATATAAAAGGGAAGCAGATATAAACGAAGCATCTTATGTGTATGGTATCACGTCTCTTGAGATGATGGAGGCGACCCGAACGTCTTGTCAAATGTGCTCTTTCCTTGCTCTGGAGCTTGGACAGCATCTTTCTTGGCATCAATTGCTAGCAGCATGAGGTAATTTTTCGGTATGCAAACCAGCGTCAAAAAGTTCACCATTGGTAATATCTACCTTCAGAATTACCAGACTTTTATATAGTTCTGAATAACATTGTTGTTGAACTTTAGATCAACAACAGGCCAAGATACAAAGTCTATCTCCGAGCCTTCTGCTCGCAATATCTCCAAAATACCGAACTTGTAGTATGATAACAGCTGTGGCATTGTCGATTGGGTCCAATGCTTGCCAAAATCTGTGAAACTATTGAATATGCTCAATTTGCCGGCAAGATGCTACTAATCAAGATCATCACAGTATCCTGAAGTGCAAGCGTTGCGGAATACTCCAAGATCGAGATGTAGTAGCAGCTAAAAATTTGTACCAAATTGCCATGTCGGTCTGGTCAGGTTAAGTGAGACCAACAGTATTCCAGCGAACCACTAATACCAATATCACCGATTCGAATTCGGGTTCCTTGTAAAAAGGATTCGGATTGCTACATTTATGGTATGTGAAAATGAACCTTTGAGTTGATAGCAAAGTATATAACTGAAGGAAATGCTTACGTTTGCTCTGAGCCCTATTTTGCGCCAACAAGATCTGCTTTGTAAAGAATGTAAGTATGCTTTCTGAAAACATCTCTTGCAAAAATGACTGATGTAACCAACGCAAAAAGTATCGGGTTCTAAGCGCAGATTGGTCTTGTCGCTGGATGCAAATAGAGAATAGAGTAGACTCAAACATTTCCTTAGAATACAATATCTATTGCTTTTTGCACAATGAGTTTTGCGCCGCCGGCAGAATCTTTTTGCGTCCAACCATAAGACCTCTGGCGTGAGCGGGTCAAGAAAATTTTATAGAAAAAACGCCAATTATTCAAAGGGCAACTTCTTTAGTGTCGCAGTCATACTCTGAGAAAAGACAACATAAGAAGATAGATACAAGAGGCTCTATTCAACTACGGTTTTCAATTTTCATAAATCAAGTTCAATACGCTGCAATTCCAGTTTGGATTTTTGGAGCTGGTGGTTCATAGCGCAAACTTTTTGACAAGAAGCGCCAATTCTAATTGGAAAACCTGTAGCAAAACCCCTATGGTCATCCTGATTGGCGTGGCTCGCTTATTTTCGAAGCGAAAGCAGCCGCCAAACATATACTCGACACACTAAGCATTTAGAGTTCTATTAAAGTTTTACTATAAAGGCAGATAGGACTGCACCTAAATAGACTGTTAGCTTATTAGCAATCCTCGCACTTCTGGATCGTTCGTGGTTTGCTAGGGAATATCTTCAGCCGTACCATCGAGTTAACGTAACCCAAGTAAAAGCAGATGCAAACCCTGGGACGACGTCCGCTGGTCTCGAGTTCAAGGTCCCTCTCCGTGCTTGCGATACAATCCACCAATGTGGGCAAATGTTCGATCCATACAAAAAATGTTAAGGTACGGAATGATCTTCTTTATTCTCCTTCATTCAATCCTATTGAGTAGTTCTGGTCTGTAGCGAAGAACAAAGTTAAGCGCAGCAGGTCCCTGGAAAACAAGAGACGTTGATGACCAGAATTAGCGAAGTATGCGATGCTTAATGTTCAGTGATTTCCAATGGTTTATGTCTCATTCCGCTAAATGCTACGATAAGTGTCGCGACAAATAAAGACTGTAACAACCCAGTCATAGACTGTTCAAAAGTCAATATCTGCAATTCAGTGGATAAAGTGACCAGATCAAACTGCCAAGCCTGGATTAGACATGCAACATCTTTCTGCCTACCCTGCCGTTCATGGATTTCACCTTGTCGGTTCCTTCCGCCTCGATAATCATCACTTCTTCATGCTAATTTAAAACGGTTGCTGCTCTTAGTTATTTTTGCTTTATTGACTAACATCAAAGCGTCTTTCTGTGGTATGCTATTTTTAATGTTAAATGGCTGCCATATCGATCGAATAAGCCTTCATCTGTCCATTGTTTGTAGCAAGGTCTGCGCTTTCGGCATCATCTAGAGGCGTAATACTTGTCGTTGCTTCTGTTTCCCCCAAACGTCGCTTACGGCTTTTCATAAGTTTCAAGCCTTGATCAGTGTATAATAACGGGTTATTTTTGGCCTCCCTGTATTTGTTTTTGCACTTTTAGATATTTTCATCAGCTGATTGCTCATTTTGTCGCATGTATCAATCAATGCTTCTTTGGTGTCATCTTCTTCGCTTTTGCGTTCAGAAAACAGTTTGTATGCCATGCAAAAGGTCTTCTGCACCTAGACGTCATCACCTTCGTCCATCGGAAGCAAGTGTCTCTCCTGCTGCATAAAAAAGTAGGCTAGAGCTACTATGGGATCCATGGGCTGCCGCAACGTCAACTGCAAACGATCGACTTGAGAATCCATCGGTATTGAAAACAAACAAGACTGGATGCACCTTCTCTTTCTCAAAGACTGAGAGACAGTAGCGGATTGCCCTCGCCATAAAGCCAGCGTCAATCTTGCTTTGTATTTCCACCAGTATTGGAGGAATATCCTTGGTTGGCTTTATGTTGAGCAAATATGATACGTGAGATCTTCATCCGTCGATGTATTCAGCGGCATTCAGATGATACAGTGCACCATTTACACCGTTTGCTATATAGAAATTGGTTAAAAAAAGAAAAAACAGCTGGATGAGGCCCTTCAAAAAATTTAAGTGCGGCTGGGCCTCAGAGGGGTGCGCCGTCAACTACCGTAACTACCGTATCGCTATTTACTTAGGACTGAACTCACGATAATGTGCTGGCCAGCGTTTTAGCATCGCGTAAACATCAATATCCAGAATAACTGGACATTGCTGGTAGTTACGGTAGTTACGGTTACGGTAGTTGCGATAGTTTAACCTTAGATTTAGTCATCAGTACTGTGCAATGTATCAAAGGGGAAATCGAAGTCGGATATGTAACTCATCAGATCCTGGACTGCATTCGCTGTTAGTTTTTATCAGTACACTGTGTTGCAACGTATATGTGTTTAAAAGCGCTTCATATCATCGTTCTCACAAAGCCTGTCCTTTTTTTTCAACTATTTCCAGCCAGCAAAGTTAATATTTATATGCTAGTTAGCTAAGAAATTATAAAGGGGAAGGCGTAGATGGTAGCCATCTTACTATAGGCACGTTCTGCGATATGAAGCAAAGTGCGAAAATCCCAAGACAGCTGCGCAAGCAACGTTCTTTTCTTTTCCCCCTCTTCCCCCTCTTGCCCATTGGATTGGCAGTAAGTATTGTTTTGATCTATATAGACGCTGCGAAGAGCACGTTTGTCTGCAGCGGAAATATATGTCTTACATGACAGGTTGCTGCATTATCCGTGATCCAAGGTTTGCCGAATTCCATGACAGCCGATCCCTTTGCCCCACATGGAAATGCAGATCCTACCCCGCGCGGTCAGTTTCCCACGCTGCTTGCTCTTGTTTCACTCCAATGCTGCTATCAAGACCTGGAAACACTCTTCTCCATCTTGCACGCAATGCCGTGTTGGTGCGCAGACTTCACGCGCAAAGTACCGGCAAAGAAGCATACTTGGAGCACTTGACAGGCGAATACGAAGGTATTACCGTCCTAAAGCTCGATCGCCCGGCCGCGCGCAATGCTCTTTCTGTCAAGCTCCTCGGTGAATTTCGACAGGCACTTGCTGACGTTCGCTTTGCAAGGTAAAGACTAATAGCACAGACCTATACACGCATCCTAGATACTGAATATGTGTTAAAAAATCCCAGTGAACAGCCGCGTGTCTTGGTTATCCAGAGTCTTGTCAACGGTGTCTTTTGCGCTGGAGCCGACTTGAAGGTAAGATCTATCTTGTGGAAAAATGCTGTTGAACGTGACTAAAGATGTTGTTTAGGAAAGAGCAACAATGACACCATCGCAAGTAACCCAGTTCTTATACTCGTTGCGTCAGGCATACCGCGAATTGGAGGTAACAACTGCTACAAACGAAGACTGGAACTATACTCATAGATGTGATACTATTAGACATTGTCTATTCCCACCATAGCAGCTATTGACGGTGCAGCACTCGGAGGTGGTTTGGAAATGGCGCTTGCTTGCGATATGCGCGTGGCAGGTAAGAGTCGGATGTGCCCATCTTTTTACTCTAAGCTCAATATTGATCTTTGATGTCATCTAGGTCCAGGAGCAAAGATTGGACTTCCTGAAACCAAGCTGGCCATCATACCTGGGTAAGTGCAAAGGAACAAAGTAGTACGGAGAACCCTCTGCCAACAAATCTTGCAGTGCAGGAGGAACTCAAAGGTTGCCCCGATTGATTGGAGCATCGAAAGCAAAGGAGCTTATATTCACGGCCGCAGCTCTTGATTACAAGCAAGCTTATAACTATGGTATATTCTCGATCAAGTGATCTGGCAGTATAGATCATAACTCATAGTCGTCCAGGTATTGTAAACCATGCGGCAGATGAAGGCGCCTATAAGAAAGCCATAGAAATTGCAAAATCAATTATTCCACAAGCTCCTCTGGCAGTGCAGAAAGCAAAGTTGGCTGTCGATCATGGTAGCCACTTGGATATGTATGTTTTATTTACATTTACACTGAAACGAAAACATCCATGCTAACAAACAAATGCTTCCTGTTAGCGACACTGGTCTCGAGATCGAGCAGGCCTACTATGCTCAGATTTTGCATACAGAAGATAGATTAGAAGGATTGAGAGCATTCAAAGAAAAGAGAAACCCCGTCTATAAGGGTCGATAATAAACCCCGCGGCTTGATTTGCGTGTATCGTTCATACCATGGAAGAAGCAGAGCCTCAGTTCCTTATACATCAGACGAGCCATGTCTATGTTTCCGAGACAATCTACTTTCAAGTTATACAAATGAACAAATCTGTCTTTGTCTGGGTAGGCAGGCAACAAGCAAAATTTAATGATCTGTCGGTTGCCATGCCTGCCATGGGCTCTCAGGTAACAAAAGTCCAGTGACTGTACAGGGAAAAAAGCAGGCTAGCTGACACGTAGAGGCATATATTGCAACAGAATACACCGGCAGCCACTACAGTCATGGGTCAGGATGTGTCGGAAGCAAGCCGTAATTTGGCTAGGCGGTTAGGTAAAGCAAGATAATTCCGCATGTTCACTGTTCGAGAAATAACACACGCTCATGCTTATTGATCTCGCAGCGGCAAAATATGGACAACAATTCTTTGTGTCATTAGACTTAGGAAATCAGGATGAAATGTTGCTAGCCTTTGCAGAAAAGAAATTACAGGCCTTCGTAAAATCGATTTTAACATGATCCAAAAACGTCTACGCTCGGGGTTTCTCTTCATTCGACGCATTCTTCAAAGAATATTTCTATTGTTTCTGACGACGATGGTGCTAAGACAGTTTCACGTTTTTTGAATCCGTGGTTACGTGGGTTCGATGAATCGCGTGGGTATTGTCACAAAGAGACCCGACACTCCGTCCGATTATAAGGCATCTTTTTGGGAAAGCAATAACTTTAGTTAGAACCAGGAATTAACCAGTTCTATCGATTGGAATACCAGACATCGTGATATGTTCGATCGATTCGCAGCATGCAACATGCAATGACGTTTGGGTTCCTCTTGTTCGAGACCGGATGTATGACTGACACTTCGCCTATCAGCAGGTTTCATCAAGGGTCTGACGGAAACAGTGCGTCACTCCCCTGCCCACATACAACATAAATACGCGCTTGGAATTGCATACTGTAGAGCGCATCTTTTTCGACTGTAAAAACTTTGCAAAAATGGATAACTCAAACAAACCCTCTCAAACCAACGCCACCTGGAACCAAGGCATGGGCGAAGCCAAGAAGACTGTCGGTGACTGGATGGGCAGTGAACGCATGCAAGGCGAAGGTCAAGGTCAACAAGCCAGTGGCAAGATGGAAGAAATGGGTGCAAAGGCATCCCAAATGCTTGATGAAGCCAAGAACAAGGTGTCTGGTGTCTTTAGCGGCATGGGCAAGTCTTCTGGTCAGAACAACCAGTGAATCAAATCATATAAATATACAGTCTAGTTGTATATGAACAACTTCTCGTAAAAAAAGAATCGTATTTCATCGTTTCGCTTTGAGATTTGGGAGTTTGCGTGCTTTGTGTATAGTAGGCATACAGTATCTGATCTATAACAATTGATGTTTTCGTATATGCTTGTTTGGAAATGACGTAGACATCAACCGAGTGGGCTGGCGCTAGCTTTGCGTAAACTGCCTTTACGACCCTTTACAACAATCGTTGGATTTGCTACAACCTAACGCTCGTATATGCCACACATTGGTTCCAGAATAGTTCATAGATGGGTTTTGTTTATCTTCTCTAAGGATGGTTTCCTTCAGCTGTGTCCCAAGGAAGGATTTGCTGAGAATCAAAAGGCAAAGGACTCGGCAGTTTTGCGTTGACTTCGTTCCTTGTTGAAATCCGTCTGCATAATGGCAACGCCTGCGACAAAGAAGACACTCAATGCAAAGCAGAGAATCATCAAACAAAGTGCTGAGCAACGGAACAATGCGCAGCGTTTGGCTTTCGCCTGGCAAGAAAAGATCTTTTCGAAACCTAAAGTATCACTCCATTTACTTCAACAAGCAGCGGCCGTGCTGCAACCTCAAACGTATGACGAGATCGTTGAAGAACGTGCAGTGCAAGACTGGTGTGGATACCCCCTTTGCGATCAGCAACCTCTAAAGGATCAGCCGCGATACAAGATCTCGCTGTCACAACGAAAAGTGTTTGATCAGTCTGAACTATCGTCCTTCTGTTCGGAAGACTGTTTGCAGAAATCCAAATATTTTCGAATGCAATTGTCTGAAGAGCCAGTATGGATTCGGGACTCTCAACGAACACCAGATATACACATTGTCTTGCCAAGTCAAAACCTAAAGCAAGTAACTTTTTGCAGTTAGATCTATGGATAATTCATCATCTAACCAAATGCTTCACAGGAAGGCATTGGCCAAAGAAAAAGAACGATCCAGCAAAAGCAAATCTGGACAGCAGATACGTCGTGACTATGTACAACACTTATTAGCAAACGTGCCAATGATGGCTACGCAGTCCGGTCAGGATCTACGCATCATTGAGCATGAAAATCAGGCCGCACCTGCAGCAATGCCGACAGAGGGTATCCATGATTCAATTGAAGGCTATCGAATCAACACAACCAAAGATCGCAGTCAGCCAACGACTATGATTTTGAAACTGAAAGAAGAGAAGGAGGAGGAAGAAAAACCACTCGATCTGGACAACGAGGAAGCAGTGTTTGAAGATGCCATGGAAACCATGATGAGACTCAGAAATATGCAAATCGACGATACAGCACCAAAGACAACTGCAGATACCAAGCCAGCTCCCACTGCCAAAACTACAGCGAATGCCCCGGCTGCAACAGCTACTACGGGACCGCGCAGTGGGGCCACATCACCGAAATCACAAACACCTGCAAACGAAACGACAACGAAAACAAAGACAGTTACTGTAGTTCTGCCTGATCAGAGCAAAGCATCCGAGAAGAAGAAGAAGAATAAAAAGAAATCACAACCTGAAATGTCATTGTTCGGCAAGATATGGACAATGACTGATCGCATCACGACGAGGGCGACTCGACGGTATTTCCAGCAACTGAAGGAAGTGGGTCACATTTCTGTACGAGAGTTAATCAAGGATGAAGAAGCTAAAGATGACGCAGCATACATGCGAAGCCAGATATTCAGTGAGCGTATACTAGAGTCGTAAGCAAATCAAACGGTTGTGCATGATGACGATGATATGTATTTATAACTCATTATCTTTTTAAAGGTATGCATTGCTGCGAGCACAGCTTGGATTAAAACACGCCCTGGAGAACGACTTGATAGACCTTATCCAAACGTTCCGATTCGCCGATGCTTCAATGGTTGTCCTTGACTCTTTACAAGCGTACATGATGACTCTCGTTCTTTTCAAAGCATTGGCAGATATTACGATTAGTGAAAAAGATTGGCATCCTAAATTTGACGAATGCTGCCATTCAATAGGAGAATCCTGGGATACCATAGATGCATGCGTTCGTGTATTAAAAATTGCAAGTACATGATGAAAATTACGAGATTACTAAGATGGTGGATTTCGATCTTGCGGTGTGCAGTCCTGCTTGCATAAGGGACAGGATTTAGATTTCGAGCTTAGCCAAGGATCTAGCAAAAGATGGTTAGGACAATAATGATCTTGAGTCTTATCTTGTGCCAGAGATTAAGAGAAAAAAGGAAAAGCTCACCAATACAGGATACACAAAAACCATGGTTACAATTCAGCATGCGCAGTAATTTAGGACTCTTTTGATGGAAATGCTCCAGACATATAGCGCAAGTAGAATTTCGAATCAACCGAGAGTCATATTCAATCTTTGGATACTGTTCCAGTTTCTCCCAGCCGAGCCCTTGTTCTTCAGTTTCCCGTGTGCTGGTCTGATCTGCAGATCCTGGAGCTAAAATGCTACCAGCGGGACTGCCAACAGTGCTGAAATCTTGCTGCGAATTCTGGCGCTGTGTTGGTTCGCTTTTCTGACTCTTGAGCCGGCGATATGCATATGCAACCAATCCGATGATAAACGCCACAGCTACCGAGTTGATGATCCATTGTCCTGCGAGGATCCAACGGCTTGTCGGCTCTGCACTCCGATACGGACGTGCCTTTGTGCTCTCCAGCAGACCTCCTCCTCCTCGTCCACCACCATCGTCCAAAAGTTCGTAATGGACGATAACTTGAGATAGAACAGTCAAGTTGGTCATAACCGATGCGGTGTTGGCTACCTTGACCGAGTCTAGGAGTGCCATGCTGATTGAACGATTGACAAAGACGATGGGGATGTCAAAGGATATGATATTATTTTCTGGCTGCGTGTTTGATGCAATGGATTGATTGTCAAAAAGAATGACACCGTCGATCGTCTCGCTCAAATTGCTAGCCGTGACCTTTGCGTGCGTCACCTTTGTTGACCAAGAACAATCATCGCCGCGTGCTATTAAACCAATTCTAGGCAGTCCAGTTTCAAATTGTGTATAGTTGTTTAATTCGGCCAAGGTGGATGGGGTCAATGTCTGCGGACATGATGTGCCAAAGTATATCAGATAGCCCTGATAAATGTAAATATTAATATACTTCTTAATCCTTCTTTTTTTTCACTTCACTCTCTCAATGTTCTCTATCATTTTTCCCTGTCTTTCTTCGAATACTATTCTCGCACTGCATCTCATTCAATATCACTGTTCCACGATATTTATGTGACATACGTTCCAGCTTTCGTAAAAGGGGACTAGAGGTGTTATAGAATCTTGCCATTCCCGCTGAGGTGCAGTGTCGTTTGCAAACCAGATCAAATCAGAGTTTGCATCCATCGCTACCGTGTGCTGAGTGAGGACCAGCTGCTCTGCTGGGCTGCTCGACACAGCCGCACACAGAAATGAACATGAAAGCAAAATGCTCCTGAGAATATGCTTCATTCTATGTGTGAAAAAAAAGAAGTAGATAAAAAAAGGAGGAATATTACTATCCAATACAAATGATGACAGCTTTTCCGTCGATGTGTGCATGACGACTGACGTCGTCAACATCGGCCCGAAAGCTGGAGTCCTTATCAGGGCACTGTAATCTCATGCAATTTTGTCCATGTACGTATGGGTCAAGAGCTTTGAAAGATTTTGCATAAGTCATCGCTATTTGGATATCTCATTTGGGATTATGGACCTTTGATGGTACGTTATTTTTATTGACTATACCTGGCGCATTTGGGTCAAACCTATACAAGTACGTATACTTTTACTGTTATACGTGCTCTGCGATTTGAGTGAAAATCTGTTGGAGGCGTACACATAGTATGTCTATCTATTCTTTATCATGTAACGACAAGAGTGGACAAATAAGAGTAAATGCAAAAAAAGTGTCAAAATATATTTAAAGAATTGGATGGAAGTCAAGAGAAAAATGTTAGACATAGTGACGCGCCGATTATAGACCATGTAAATTATTTGAGAAATTCAAATCCTGATGTGATATTATTTACATATCTCGAAAATGTGTCTCCTAGAACATATTTAAGTGAGGCAAAGAGGATACTTGTAGATGGAGTCGGGAAAAAACAAAGCGAAAGCCTAAAGGTTGATGCAAAGATGTGATGCTTTTTCGGCAAGGAGCCTTGGTCAGAGTACTCGATCGAAGGAAAATACAAACAAGCGGAGGGAAACGGACGAACGCAGCAACATGCGCAGGTTTCTTTACAACTATTTTAAGAGATACTTTTAGACGCCTCTTGATGTGTAGCCAATCTTATGCGCGATCACACAAAAAGATACACTTGTGTACCGTCAGACTCCGTCAAACGCACGGGTATCATAAAAAACGTCTATGAGGTTTCAAGAAGCGGGGTTACCCACATATGAGAAAAAGACAGAAAGCTCTAGATCTTGCGAGCACCGTCTATCGACCGATTTTGCGTTTGTGACCCAGTGTCTCCTTTATTCTGAAGAAAACAAAAACAAGAACAGTTTTCCTAGTCACGTAGTTTTTCCGCGTGTCGTTTAAGAAAAGACGTTCTCTTCAAAACAGCTGAGCCAACTATGAGAAATCCAGCCTTGGAAACTTCTATTCTAGAGTAGCCATGGCAGTTACTCGACTGCACCGTAGTAACGGTGCCAGACTCCTTTAAGGAGAAGTTTCCGCTGTGGTGGGACCCTTTTAGTGTGTGTGGCTGAAATCAGCAAGTGGCGCCATTTGCGAGGCTGTGTAACATGATGAAAATGGAAGCTTTTATATGTGTATGTATGTGTGTTTCCAAGCATGCGAAAAGTGCAAGGCAACTTCTCTGGCATTCGAGCTGCTTTTAAGGAAACTTGGCGAAATTCTGCAGTGGAGAGAACCAGTGAGATCGCAGCAAATCCGGTGGCAATGGACCAATGCCCAATTGCCGGGACCTGAACTTTTTATTAAGAAAAAATTGCAGCGAAAACTTTAAAACCAACCTCTTCAGCGGCCCAGCCCCGCGCCCCCTTTCTCTCACTCCACCGTCTCTACCTCGCCGCGTCAGCCATTGAATGGAAAAATCAATATCGGATTATGACCAGAGCCTAGTGGAACTGGAAAAACAACGGGAACAGCTCGAGCTGGTGATGAAGAAAATGGGTCAAGAATGGGAGGAGAGGTAATTCCACAATTGCCATGACATGATTTTGTTGTCGTTGATTCACTCAACTGGTTAATCTAGCGGTGCAGGCATCGCCTGGATGAACACGCTCGATCTTGCCGCAGCTGCTGCTACTGGTGCTGAAAGCTCGCCTTCAACCGTTGCTACTCCCAACGACCCTTCTCAGCTGCAATCCGAACCGAGTCTCGCCGATCCATACCCAACACCTTTGTCTCCAGACTCAAATAAGGTATCATCTCCTGTTGCCACCATGAAACTGCGTCATCCGCCGTTACTTGATGACCTCTTGATGCAACCGGCGTCTGGTCCTTCACCCGAATACCTTCAATCGCTACTGAACGTGAACGAGGCTCTGCTGGCTCAGAGTTTGAGCACCACATCCACCGCTTATCCGCCACCATCGTCATCTATCGATGCTACTTTCGTGTCACCTCCCACAACACCTGAAGACCAGGTTGCAACCCAGAAAAAGCTCAATAACAGCGGCGCTATTGCAGCAAGCACTACCGAATCTGAAGAAACACAGCAACGACAATAATTATCATCAATCAAATTAGCATTTCAAGATATCCTGCGCATGCATATTTCATAGCTTCTTTTTTCTTTCTCTCAATAACCTTTGCATCCTTTATATGTAAATGATCATTAAAATTTTCTTACTTTTCCCTTGAAGGAAAATCCCGCGTCGGGAATGCACCCGTACCTTTCCTCTTTTTCTTCTTTACTACCCGCTGGTTCTTCTAAACGGAGATGCTGGGAGATACGCTTTTCCCAAGTATTGCTATAACGAAAAGAAAGGTGTCAGAGAGCGTGGGGGAAAATCCCTTAGCAACAGGAAGGAAAATATCCAATTTTGGGATACCGGCTGTGACGAGAGGGAAAATAGCTTAAACGAAAAATTACCCTGATTGGAGAGGGAGAGGAGCAATCCAATCATGAAAGAGTATCTCAATCAGCAGGCTTGGCGACCGAGGCTGTTGTTCACATGTCAATCTCAGATTTTCCATGTAAGATTTGATGTGAACCCGATCGTGGTGCTCGAGAACAAAGGCCCTCATTTCCACTTTTTGCTTTGAAAGCCTTGAGCATAGTCACGGCCTCTATACCATAGCAACTCAATAATTAAGGTGAAACAATTGAACCGGAGATGCTTCTGAAGGAGAAAAAAGAATTTTTTTAAAGTTAATCGTCAGCAGAGAGACAAACGCCAGATTTGAACGGGGTACGTGGGGACCGCAAGAGATGTGAAGCATCAAAGAACGATCCTACGGATGATCCTCATATCATGCAGGATTGAAGGTTAGTACACCCAGAAAAATGAGAAATAAGACTTAAATTATTGCTATGTACTGGGATGCCGTCGATCAATTTGTTTGCCTATTTTTGGAACTTTCGAGGCTGGGAAAGGTCCTTCCCCCCCTGTATCTCACTGCACACACACACTCTGCGTGCCAAGAAGGGACTTTCTTACACAGAGCGCCACAGATGGAAGTGATTTAATATAAGGTATAACATGAGCTAGCAAGAGCTAGGCTTGAAAAGGTATCCACGCATGGATTGCGTTGAGAGACGGGATGTGCACCGAGATCGACACGGACGTTTCCAGGGAGATCTCTTTGCAAAGAGAATCGATTGGACCTGAGAAATTGCAAGACACTAATGAGCCGCGGAGCCAAGCCAAAATCAGTATGGCCCCGTTTCATGCCCTCTCCTCTGCAGAAAATAAAGCGCAACATTCTACCTTTTCTCTTTCGTTTTTCTTTTTCTGCACCATAAAATGTCCTCCTCGTCATCACAGCACCATTTCCATCCACCATACCCGCCCGCCGTACCTGTCTATCAATCGTCCTTCCCCCAGCAGACTTCCCAGCTATCATCCGCTGCCGCCGCCGAGGTTGCAGCTGTTGCAGCCGGTCTCCCGACGCCTTCGCTCCCTCCACTTTCTCAACTGCTTCCGTCATCCTCCACTACCGTTCTGACTCACCAGCAGCCTGATCCAAACACTCTGTCGACGACGACTTTCCCCATGTCTCAGCAATATGCCCTGGGCCAGGAGACTCCTAACGTTCAGGCGCAACCGAACCCGGTTATCCCATCCACTGTACTACCCGTCGCTCTGCATCACTTGCCCTCGCCGCCTCAGTCCTGTACGGATGGTGTTGCCCAGACAACCTCTACATCAGCAGCAGCAGCAGCTACTACTACAGCATCCCAGTCTTCTTCTTCGGCCATTGCAACTTCAACCGCTGCCACTTCTGCTTCAGCCTCAGAGGGTGCTCAAAAAACATTTTCATTTGTCCCTCTCCCCGGGATTAATCAGAAGAAGCGCCCCCGACGTAAATATCACGAAGTCGAGCGTTTATACCACTGCAATTACCCAGGATGTACAAAGGCTTACGGCACTTTGAATCATTTAAATGCCCATGTATCTATGCAGAATCACGTAAGTCTTTTTCTTGCTCTATTTTCTTTTTTTGTAAAGGTACTCAATGCCTATATTTTTCTTTTTTCTGTCTTGCAGGGACCAAAACGATTGCCTTCTGAATTCAAAGAACTTCGAAAACAGTGGAGAAAACAGAAACGCGAGCGTGAAGCAAATCGTCAGCAACAGCAACAACAGCAACAAGGGCAACAACAGCAGCAGGCTGCTCCAGAAAACATGACGCGATATGTGCCCCCGCCACCACCTCCACAAGCAACTGTTCCCAGTCAACCTGCCTACTTGCATCACGCTTCCTCTTATCAGTTGCCATGGCAAAACCAGCAGGGATTTCCCGGTCCACCTGCCCCGGCACCCCACCAACAAGATTTTACACAGCTCTCTGTTCATGGCACCCATCCATTCTAAAAGAAAAGAAACCTTGTAAATACTGTCCTTTCTTGTAAGTAATGTCGCTGCTGTCGCTGCTGTTGAAGAATGACTGTCCCTTTTAGAAAAAAAAGGAAAAAAGAAAAAAAAGTTGCCTGTGTTGTTTCCATCATTTTTGTATGTCGTCGCGGCTTAAGTATAACCATTACATATGATTATTAAACATTTTGCTTCTCTCTGTATGCATTCCTACTTTTCCCCTTTTTCATGTTCCCCATCCTCGGGATCTTGTCGTATGCATTTATTGGAGACTCGAACCTGACAACACTATCGATATCTATCCTCTGTTAATCTGAACATTTCTTTTTTCGTATCAAATAATTCCACTCGGATACAGGCGCAGTAAAACATTTTGACTGCAGTGCAAAAGCATTTTTAGTAGGTAAAAGATCACAATGCAAATATTACGTTTATGCAATGTTGGGTTTATTGAAGACGAGATCTTTCAAGACCTGTGACAAGATGCCATTCATAGCTTCTCCCGTAATTTTCGTACTGAAAATACATCATCAATGAGTCAGAACTCGCTGGCACCGTGGATTTTGGATCACCATCCCCGTTCCGTACCTGTCCTTGGTTGCTTTGCTTAACTGGCTTTCATCGTTCTTTTTGCGGTCGCCATAGTATCCACCCATTCGTCCACTCATATTTTCGTTTGTCTGATCGAGTTTTCGTGCCAGATCACTCATCTGCTGCACTGAATACTCTCGGTTCTACGCAAAAACATTAGCATCCTCGCGATTTGTGCTATACCTATACCTTCTTTTTTTTGACTCACCGTCAATAAAGTGGATTGGGACAAGGTGTCGACCCAGTACTTATTCCACAGCACATCTAAAAGCTGAGCATCCAGCGTCGACTTGAAGTGAGATACTTCCAGTGAATAGTATCTGTAGAAAGAACACCCGTTAATATTGGATCGAAATTACAAGAAAAAGGTTTGAAAAAATAAACTTGCGATCTTGCGTGAACACCAAAGTCTTCAATCTTGTTTAGTGGAATTGTCTGATATTGAGATGGACGATCATCCGCGCCTTTGTAATCCTGAATAGGGATAGAAGTTGAATACTCGCTGCCATTTGTTCACAAAGATAATATTATGCACCTTGGGGTATGTACGGAACGCTCCTATTTCCACTTTGCCTGCTGACATTGTTCTGTTCGGGTCGATCTATATCACACACATAGAATTTCATGAATCTTTTTCGTTTAAAGCACAATTCTCTTCATCCAAAAACTTACCACAACGGCAACCCACGGTTCTTGGTATTGTTGGTTCAGCATTTGAGTATTAACGTCAATGCCAGAGAGCCAGCAACCGTAGCCCGGATGTGAGTGGTACCATCCGATCGCATTCTCTAATCGGCCAACCTGCATTTTTCTCTTTTGAGTTGATTGCTCCTTGATTCGCCCTTTTTCTTCTTCTAACTACCTCCTTGGCTTTCTCCATATAAGTGACCATGTATTCATATGCCTCAGCTTGCGCGTTGACTCGTGTTTCGGTACCCTCAACCGGTAAAGCAAATACATCCATGATAATCATCGTATCTTCGTGAACTTTGCCTTGCATCAATCCCATAATTCAATACTGCCACCCGAACGCGCATGCATCACCTAGCGTGTTTTTTCTTGACTTAATAACTGTCATGCACAAGTTATTACAAGTCTGTGTTCGTACCATCTTTATCAATGCGATAGCTGATATTTTCACACGTTTGTAGTAATTGGGACTAAATGACAAAAGCTCTAATCAGACCGAACCGTAGTCTATTATGGCGTCGGACGGCAACACTACGCATACTCTGATTTCCATGGCTGTTTGGCCACGGCGGTCTTCTGTTCATCGGCATCGTAGCGGTATATTTGGTCCTGTGTCGGATCAACAGACACAATGTTGTTCTCTAGCTCCCAGTTCTTTCGCGCTGTCTCGGCATCCATATTTGATCGTTGGGGTTCTTGTCTAGCTCGCTCGGGTTGGAGGAGCGTCTGCGCGCTTCATGCAATTCGTGTTCCCCACCGCCCGGCGGCCTGCTGGGGCCGCCGTCACAGGGCCAGCTCTGGCTCAGGAACTGTCCGTAACCAAGTTCCGAACCCACTCATCTGTTTCGCATCACACAGCACACGATGAGCCCCACTAACCAGCCTACCCAAGAACAACTTGACGAATGGAAGGAAGCCTTCTCCTTGTACGATAAGAAGGGCAACAGCACCGTCTCCTCTGCCAACCTTGGCGATTTGTTGCGAGGATTGGGACAGAACCCCACTCAAGCTGAAGTCCGCGAACTTGTGAAATCCGTAGGCGGCTCAGAGAGACAAGAAGTAGACATTGACTTTGGTACCTTCCTGACGATCCTGACGCGTCCCGATGGTTTCAAGCCTGCCGGTTCCGCTCAAGAGTTTATTCAAGGTTTCCAGGTGTTCGACAAGGAAGGCGACGGTTACATTTCTGCTGCCGAGCTCCGTTACGTCCTGACAAATCTCGCAGAAAAGTTGACGGATGAGGAAGTAGATGAGTTACTCAAGGAAGTCCAGATCGGTCAGGATGGCCGCATCAACTATGTCGATTTTGTGACCCTTATCTTGTCAAACTAAAATACTCTTGTTCGTTTTAATACCCACAGTAGCCTAAGATGCGCCCACTATCAGGGCATGACTAAAATATATATTTGAATTCACGCGTGGAAGCACCAAGTCTTATATTTGTCTTACTTTTGTGTGGATCGGAAGATTTCATTTTGGAACGGGCCTTGAGGATCAAGCTCGCTCAGTATCTTCTTATTGCTTATCTTGTATTTTACATACTACTGTTAAGATGTATGCTTTTTTTGATGGTTTATATTTGACTTGATCCAGTGCTGGGACAACTTGAAATCACGGTCGTAAAGAATGCGTAGAAATACGACTTTCACCACGATTAGAGAAATAAAGCAAGAGAAATAGTAAGGAATTAATAACAACCAACTCGTCAGTATATAACACCAAGACGGATGATGTCTCCCTGTAACAGCAGCGAGTGCCAATGCGTTTCAGGGTCAATAGGAAGTCAGATCGACGACTACCAGCCAGGTCAATATACTATAAGGTCAAAAACTGAGGACACTGATTTGACAGAGATCCTTTCTTTATACATGAGTAATAGCAAATGTATACGAATATCGTTATACTTATTCATCTATCTACATCAGTCTCTATGACCCGTCGTCTGCAGCAAGCACTGCTACACACCAGTTAACACATCTCCAAATGTCAACTCCTCCAACTTGGTATAGATTGTGTTCATGATACGTCTTTCTCTTTCACACTCCATCCAAGCATCGCTAGCATCCGTGTCATCACAGTGGTGCGAGGTATCAGAGTAGCAAGAGTCTTCAGGGAAAGCCATACTGATATTGACGTGTTCGATATGTGATCCCAGAAATTCCACTGTATCTTGGAGCGCAGCCTCAGAAATGATTCCAATTAGGTTTTAAGCGATGTTTCTCTATCAATAGCCAGATAACTTATATCCTGATTCTCAATAGTAAGGTCATTCTTACCTGTAGCGAGGGAACTGCAAGAAGGAAATGGTACCACGGCTTTTATCTTTGACAGTGTGTAATGTCGCCCTATTCCTTCATCCTTGCGCCATGCACAATGAACTCAAGACAATGAAATTGAGCAGTGAGTACCTCAATGTGGTATATTGTTGACGGGTACGGCAAAATCGACTTGAGGTATATAAGCCATTTGTCAGTAAGTTGCTGACTTTTTGCGCACATCGGATTCGATATTGTTCTCTTAAGCATTAGCAGCTTGAAACTGCAACGCCAACAGTTTCGATCTTCCTCATAAACAGCCTTGATTCGGATTCTGCGCAAGGCAATTTGGATATTTTCTTGAAAATGTGTCCGGATTTGTTTAGCTTCTTCTAGTTTGCACTGAACGCTTGTCCCAGGAGGAAGATGAGCCAGCGGTACGGTGCCGATGAGGACATGCTTGAGTTTCATGGATAACTACGGCGTCATCGAGAAAAGTTGTCCTTTTCGCCGTAAATGTCCACAAATCGGGTGTGAAGCATGTGCCAAGGTCGATCGTGCCAGGCGGCGATGTGAAGGAGAGCTTTGACATTTTTGTCTTCGCATGAAAAAACATTACGGTACTGCGGGTTGAAGAGCAACAATCCACCTTGACTTCTTTCCCTTTGTCATCGATCTTCTTCATCTTCTTCTTCAAATACTCGATTGTAGATGCGCCGTGGTCACAACGGTCCTTAATGCGTGATCTCCGGCAGCATGCCTTGCTATCGGTATATTGTGATCCTCATCTTGAGCGTAAGGCAGACGATAGTCGCAGATGATGAACCTCGTTGAATCCTGGCATCATCCAGACAACGCGTCAGGGCCGAGTGCTAGAGATGCTATCGTCGGATACATGTATACAAAAAAGCATGGCATTTGGTTCTATGATAGAGAAAAAGAAGTAATTTCAGTTATAAAAATGCTGCCTGTCTTTCTGTTCATGTGTTACTGTCTCGCTTCGTATGCATTGTCGAATAGAAACACCGAACCCGAAACGTCTACTGCCGATGCGGGTTTCCTGAGACTAAAGCAGCCACTTCGTCGTTCTTTGTCTGGATGTCCACAATCGATAGACTATAGCCGGACGCCAGCTTGGATCTTCCGTATCAATGAAGACCTTGATACATTTTACAACTTGAGACGCGGCTTTCTTCAAATCTTGTTCGATATCGTCGTCTTGGATCAAGTTGATCCTTCGGATGCGATCTGCTAGGTACGATGCCGAATTTTCGAGCTGCGGCCAGTCGGTTGTATCCAGGATGGTTGGGAGCCTCGCCTTGCGCGCCTTGACAGCAGTAAACCAAACTCTTCTGCCATCAGCAAAAGGCTCCCAAAGACCCTGTTGTCTTGAGTCAACTTGATCAGGTCTTGTATCCAACTTGGCAACAGGTCCATCTGAGCTAATAATTGGTGGTTCTTGAGGACAAATGCTGGTTACCTTACTCCCGGTATACTTGGGTTCTCGCCCTACAGCATGCAAGAATATGCTCAAAGATTCGCTAGCTTTCCTTAATGTTTCGGAAACTTACTGGTAGTTTCTTGCACGTACTTCAACAACATGTTTTGACGGCTCTCTGCGGTCTTGATGTATAAGACATTTTCTGTATCAGTCGCTGTAAGTAGCGAACGCACTCCTGCCAAACATCAGCGTATGAATAATCATCCTCCGATCTTCATTTTAACAGTTATTCCTTTCCATACCTGGATCCAACCGAATCGATCTGCTGTTTCGCAGACGTTGATTCTCTAGCCCTTGTGGATACTTCTGCAGGACATATGTGCCTCCAGTCCAGTTCGTCAGATCCATATTCTCCAGGTCATTCTTCGTTACAGGGAATTGCTTAGTTGTTCATGACCTCCCTCAGGGCCCAAATCCATGTTTTCTGTGCCGCAGATGTCGACTTCCCTTCTGTGCTACCTTCTCGAGCTCTTGTGCTTTCTTCTGCAGTGAAAAGATTATCGTAGGTTTTCTTTGTCTTACTTGAGGATCAAAGCCTTTCTCGTCGACATAGCGGATCAGTATGTTAATGATTTTAGTTCGCATCTCTGGGTATGCGTTTGTTGTTCTCCTTCCTTTTACTGCTCTTTCTAGCGTTTGGATAGCTCGACGGCTAGACATTAGTGTGGGTCTGGGAGTTATCTTCTTCACGTCATTCCGTGTCGGCTTACAATTTCGTCAAAGCGACAGAGAAGTCCGTGAATGCCCCTGACACAGGCACCAGAGATATTGACTTTATCAGAGCCTCCAACTCATTGAGAGACTAAACCCTTGACAGTTCCACAGGCCCATCCTTAACTTGGGTGCACAACTTAGTGTGGTAAACCATGAATTGTCCGGCTGAACTTCGAAGTTAAAAAGCATTCGATGCCACTCTGTGATTCAATGATGGTGAATAATTGCGTACATCGTCATATCGCCACGTTGATGACAAGTTAGGGACGATTTCAACAATATATAGATATACTGCTGCTGTTTCCAGAGCTGCTTATTGTCTCTGTGGACAGGTTCATGATACATCGAGATATCTTCGAAGACGCGTTTGTTTCGTGGAACGAATAAAATAGTCGTTATGCTCGCTTGCGTGTACTATGCCAAGCAGGTAAAGCCCGGATCGACAGTTGTGTCCCAGGATTGGGACTAACAGCCTCGAGCGATGAGTGAACGAACATCATTTGACTGCGTCTAAGACTGCCCAGAGCCAGCAGGACAATCCACCGTGTTAAATTTTACTCGTTAATTCCATAATCAAAGGTTCAGGGCGAACGATAAGGATACAACGTCCGGAGCTTAAAACATATCCTCTTGATCAGTGCATTGCTTTCACGTCTTCGGCAATGAATCGTTCAGATACCCTTTAACATTCGCCTGTCAATATCATTAGACGATGCAAAATACTGTAGGAATCTTCAAGTCATGTCATACACGGTCTTCAACCAGTCTGCGTTGTAAAAGCTTGAAAGAAATTTCTCTTGTTTTTGCTACGCATCGATCTTTGTCCTGTATCGGTTCAAAACGCGCCAGAGAGAATGGCAGATTTTCGGACTTCTTGCAAAGTTCCAGAAAAGATACATCGTGACCAAGGGGAGTTCCTTCTTAAATCCATCCCATTTCCCACTGTTAGGGCTCTTGATCAAGCTCGAGATATTCTAAGAGAACGAAAAGATTAAGCTTTCATGGGCGGCTTCTGACTTGACCTAGTTATCCTTTGGTTTTATATAGAAGATAGACAAAAGGCTCAGTAGGATCCTAGGTCGGTTTGTCCGTAGCTATAGCACTCCCATCGTGTCGACAGGTCTAGTAAGTTGGTTGTCAACGAGCGTAATAATGATTCCGACTTCTGTTTGCGGCGTTGTTGTCTCGTTATAGAGGATGTCACTCTGTGTGCATTGCTAGTAGTTCCCGAAAAAGAAACGTCTCCAAATAGACTCAATATCAACAAATACAGAAACAAACTGTGCATGAGCTTTAATGACGACAGCTTCGATCCTTGCTAAGTTTACTGTGCAGCGTGCAGCTCAAGACTTGTATCCAGGATCATAATGTGTGACAAACATTCTGTCCGAATGTAGTACGTAGCACTCGTCCTAGGTGTCCGAGTTGGTCTAATGAGCATGTCCCAACTGGACTTCCAGTGATAATACATACTATCAACGATTATGTCTTTTTAAATACCATATACAAATCATGAAATTCTGATTCGCTACAGACGGTGTGATAAATACGAGCGATGTCAAAGGGCTGAATCACATTTGGCAAAAATTTGTGGATCCTTAGTTGCATTACTTTGTGCATGCAGATATAAAAAGGATGATCCGTTGCCACCCTTTAATAAGATATGATGATGTATACAGATATGAAGAATATGTGTTTAGATTACAAAGATAAAAAATGAGAAGGTAGTCGAGTTTTTGGGAAGGGGAGGATAGCACTTTGAAGCTATACTTCGTACCAGGTAATCTTGCCCACACCCTTGTTAAGATCGCCTACAACATGCTTGAAAACTCGTGGCGTCAAATCCTAATATTCACCATGTTAGCAAACGTGCATGATGCGAGGGTCATTTTTTCCCTCTCTCTCTCTCCCACACTTGCCAGACTTTCTTCGCCGCAACCGGGGCACGCGTCGTTGATGGTGACTACCATCGAGCCATGCTCGCCTTCCACCTTTATTTTCTTGCCACACCAGTCGCTGATGGCATCCATGTTTCCATATTGCTTATGGTTGAGAGCCACGATAGCTGAATTCTCGTCTTCCTTAGGGCCACATGAGCCGATAGGTCCACCTTCATCAGCTGGAACGAACCAGGTGGCTGTGCCGTGGTACTTGTCTTTTCGTTTATGTAACTGCGCGGGTGCTGCATGTACAGAAAATGCAAAGAAGAGTGCAGCGACAAGTATAATGATGGACTTCATGGCTGACACTGATGCGGGTGTGTGTGTGTGTGTGTGTGTATGCGTGGAAAAAAAGGTACTTCTATTACTTCCAGTCATGATTTTCGAGGTTCTTTTATAGTGTGCACGTACAACCCAAAATCGCCACCCTTTGCCCCCTTATTTCTAGACGACGCAGGGGGAGACGACTTCAGGGACTTTACATAGCGCCTCCGCTTCACGATACAGAGTGAAGCTCAGCTTCGTCTCCAAACGCCCGTGGTACATTACGGCGTGGAGGGCGTTGTCTTACTCGACAATTCAATGCAGAAATGTATGATAAGAACTGAGAGCGCGTGAATAGAATAAGAATCTCCTGATGAGGAAAATAGATGGAGAGGGATGAAACGCTATGCCGATCATCAAGGTAAACCTTGCCACAAATCAGAAAGATGAAAAATACAGGAGGCTCACCCTGGGTCGGGTTAGCCGCATCTTACAAAAGACGCACGCATTACCGAACGCCCGAAGTTACGGTGCTGGGTCGCAAGTGTAACTTGTAACCAGTTACTAGATTCCGACGATGCTTTTCGTTGCAGAACGATGTGTCGGATGAACGTCAACTAGCAAACAACCATGGTTAGTGACCATTTTCGTGATAATATAAATGCATCTCTCTCATCTGAAAATCTTCGCCTGGATTTCTCAACTTTAAATAGACTTGAAAACATTCTGCTTTATCTTTCTCGAAATTTCCAACTACAAAGCCGAAGCCTGCAAGTTAAAGTGTGCAAACGATAACCACACGTATAAGATACATGTATGCTAAGGGCTATCCGTCTTTCTGGTGAATTTCGTTGATATTTTTCCACTACGACATAGTTCGTCCATGATATGCTTGAAGTTCATTACGGCTATCAGGTCCCGGTTCATCAGTCTCCGCTTGCCAGGGTACTTTGAAGTATGCATTTCATCGATGCATCTAAGGAAAAGTTTATAAGCAAAACATTCATTCAAAGTACACGTAACACGAGAGTTACCTCAATAGTCCATAGCATTTGACTTCAGGGTATTGTTTCCGTTTGTACACCCGCGGATTAAGGACCAACTTGAACTTCACCAAGGGCTCGTGCAATGTGGTCAAAGACTCGATGTCTTGAATTCGTCGATTAAATACAACGTAAAGCCTTTCTTTTGGAGCATACGTAAAAGTCCCACCCCCTGATGGGTTCATGAAAGTGCGCCATGACCGAGGACCAATTGGACCAGTTCCCCATAATAAGCACTGGATTGGGTCTGAATTGTTGTTTGATTCGCTTCGTTAAGGCATCATCAGCACGCTGCATGTACATATAGGATCGAAAGCGAAGCTTTCGAAAGATCAATAAGCGGTAGTGTTCGGACAATATTGGGGCCACCTCACTGCAAACTTCCACTTACGTTTTGTACTTTTCAATGTTGACCGTTTTGCTCGAGTGGTTCCGAGAGCCTGGTTTCGCATTGCTTGACCTCCTTGGATTTGATTATTTGCTTCAATTTTCGATATTGAGTGGCCTTGGTCTCCTTTGCCTTGGTATTTCTCGTGTAGCGATACACCATCCGGTCATCAGGTTTGCTATTGTTATGCATACAATAGAGTGATCACGTCGAACCGGATCGATGAAGATCTGTTCGGCTGAATATTCTTGAGTGTATGTGCGTGCAACTGATGTATATACTTGATGTCCACGCCATTCTCCTTGTCTTGGCGCACCTTGCAGCCAAATCCAGACTGGAAGTTCTGCTTCACAATGGAAACACTGAAGCCATCGGTGTATATAGTACCTTGAAAGGCCACGGATTGTCGATGCCTTGATTCTTGAATGGCCTTTTCTTGAGATCAACAACTTGCTTCCACATGTCCAGATCAAGGGGAGTTGTGTTGTATTTAACTTGAAGTAGCTGTGTCATAAGGACCTTTGTGTCAATTTGTATAAGGGCCGGGATCCACGATGTACGCAAGGGCAGAGACTGCAACAACTTGATGCTGTGTCCTCGCAGAATTTAGCCATCTTGACGTAAGTAAGCAAATGGTTTTGCGGTCTTGCTTTAGAATCGTAATAAATAGACGCGTTTTCGAACTCGTAGTTGGCAGGATAAGCTGAGAATAGTATCATAGAAATCCAGCAGACTTTGTCGTATTTGTCCGTCTCGCGTTTTCCACCGGAGGCGAACGCATGCTTCAGATCATATGCCGGCTTTGTGACTTGTGCATACAATCTCTTCTTGATCTCC
>KK100165.1:74368-86687 GCA_000611695.1 Rhizomucor miehei CAU432 | reverse complement strand
ACTTGGTCTTTTGGAAGTCTTCATTTGTGATCATCTGCCAGCGTCCTCCAGGAGAAGATCTGTTGCGAGCGTTTACATTCGCCTTTATAGGGCACTCCTGGTCTTCACCGCTTCTGCGCGTTTCGCCGTGAGCGATACGATAGGACTTGGACTCATTGGACACCCTCGTTATCCAAATCATGACAGACGACGATAACATCGCGACAGTGACAAATAAAGCTCATTATTGCATGCAGAAGAAAGCAATTTTGGCCCCGTTGATACCTTATGCAGGCATCGATCACTGACACACCTTCGGCTCACGCCGTGATAATGCTTTTTTTTCCCAATGGGCGGTAAGAGAGATTGAAGACTGTACAGCACCAAGATCCACTCTCTTATCGCTTTATGATGATCGAACTATACTGTATCTTCTAAAGTCTCCAATGCAGGATAAGCTGCTTCTTTCTCTTTTTCGCGCGAAATGATTGAGTCCAAGGGTTATTTAAATAATGACATTCGCATACAACGGTTATTAGTCAAAAGGGAGGGAGAGAAAAAAGAAAATGTGTGTGAGAGAGTGAGAGGGAATCGAATTCCTTTAGATGCGTTTGCCTAGTGGACTATCTCTGTGTATCGAACAGCTAAGAAGATATATTCTTTAGTCAAGAAAGTACATGTAATGGACTCAATTTTCCTCATACCTTGCCAACTCTGACGCTTCCATTCTTCTTGCCAACGCAAAATCAACGCATGCATCTCGAAATTGCTGTAATGTATCGGTATATTGAGAGTAAAACTAGACAAGTGCCGTCGATAAATTCACATTTTTCCTAGCCAAAGAAAGCTCCCAACTGGTCTTTCTTTTTTCTCCCCTTTTACCTTGATGCCTTCAACGAGGTTCGCCCTAATCTCTTTAAACTTTGCAAACGCCTGCTCCAAATTCTGTATTGCTTTCGCTCGCTTGATGGCCGTCGGATTGCCCGCCACAACCAGCGAGAATTGTTCATACACTTCACGTATCCGTGATAAGCACCTATCGTGTTCATTGTGGCACTCTTGAAGCCGTGATTGCAATCCTTCGTATTTTTTGAGCTCCTTGTCAAACACTTCGGTAAACTGCTCTGGTTCGATTTTAACTGTTGTTGCTCCATTCGTCAGCTGGGCCGACTTGGCCATCAATGCTTCGTAAATATCGTCAGCGTCAGCGAGCGATTGTGCTTCGTCCAGAATTCGTTTTCGTCTCACTGCGATCTCTTCTGACTCTTGTAGTAGTTTGCGCAGACGGCTCATCAATTCTTCCAGCTGCTCGAGCTGCACCGACTCGTCGTCCCTGATGGAAGGCAAACAGCTGATAATCTCACGAACAGGTTGTGAAAGTAAGTCGATGGCTTTCCCCCAGTTTCCAACTTTGGCACGGACAATGCGATCCGCCTTTTGCGCAGCCAACAGGGTATCGTGGTATTTTGTGCCCTGGGTCAAGAGCGTGGATGTCAGCTGCTGCGATGGCGGTCGTGACCACACTGCGTGTGAGAGAAGGAAGGGAGATTAGATACCATTATTTATATATATATATATCAGCCACAACCAGGCACTTACAATTGCCGTACTGTCTTCTGAATATATCGTCTTGATCGTTTTCTTCCTCAAGGGCATTGAATCCTTCGTCTACAAGCTGGACGTTCTTTACAGACAGTTGATGTACATTGTTGAGCATGTCTCGAAGAGCCTGACCTCCACCTTCATGTTGGACTTCTTCGGCACATGCAATCAGTGTCGCTGGTAGAGCGTCAGGATCTACGAGATCAAGTGCCCTAGGTAAATCCAGTTGGCTGCATAATCTGAAAAGCAAACAAATATCAATCTCTCAAAATTCATAGAACTATTTTTTTCTCTCCTTTTTCAATCTTCCCGAACTTACTTGCTGTATTCCTCGCTCATTTGTTCGCAATGTACCTGGATCTCCGTCTTTACAATAAACTCCTTTCGATCTGCATATACACTCGCAGCTTGGTGCACAGCAAACGGTACGAGTCTTTCAAACAAAGGTCGATTCAATTCTCCATCAGACGTCTTTTTCCAATGTGTCGGATCCACAATGTCAGCAGGTACGATGGGCTTGACCATATCTGACCTTAAGATGGGCGCCAGCTGCGAAGGTTCCGGTACTGTCTCCAGGTAGATTACATCGTTATCCTTTTCGGCACGGATAAGGTCTCGTTCAATCGCTTCTTGCAGTAATTTAACGTCCTTGATAAATGATTCCTGCATCGAGAATCCTCCTCCTCCACCACGACGCAAAATGGTGCGCGTAGAGGATGCGATCGAATCAAGTGCTTTGCGATTGTATGAATCGGCGACTCGTAGACGGCCAATCTCTTCTCCGTAACGACCCTGCGATATGCATTCATTGGCTTTCTGGTACTGTGCGACTGCGTTGAAATAGCACGCCTTGATTTTGATATAGGATTGCCATTCGCTAGGTAAGAACAAGCTATTGTCGGGTACAACGTCGTTGTAGAAATCGGCGACTTTGATGGCAAGACGTGCAATTGTACCGTGCTTCATATGTTCCATGACAGCTTTTTGCCAGATACATTCTTGTGCCTGAGCGAGCATCAAAGATTGCAGCGAACGCAGTGATTTTGGCTGCATGTCGATGGGAGGTGTTGCTCGTAGATCGTTGAGAAGTTCGCGTTCAATGTATTTAAAACATCCAGCGGCGTTCTACATACGAGGAAACATTATATTTTTTTCTTCTTTTAGATGAAAAGCACATCGTCTGTGGTTATTGTAATTTTTTTTCTTACCTGAAAGTAATTGCATGATTTTCGTATACCGTCTGTTGATATCCGACTCTCCTCACAACCAAGTCTGCTGTATAGACTGCCAATGCAAAACACCGTACATGCTCGTTCAAAATGAAGATTGTAAAGTGATACTATATGCATTGTAATGATTAACTTGATATTCATTCTTTACGGAGTGGGGATGTTAAATCGAGCAGTTACCTTTTTTGCCACTGGAATCAAATGTGTTTCGCCATGAAAATTTCAGTCCAACCTTTTACGGGTTTTGTGGGCATTTTTCACAATCAATCCTTGCAGTTCTTGATATATACCACTATAGAAAAGGGGCTATATTCTTACTTACATCCAACGGAAACCGAGTACCAATAAAAGTCACTTGCGAATAGTATCTAGGCAAAAAAAAGAGAAGTTAAATTTTTCAAGTAACAGGATCATATATATATATATATATATATCTGGCCTAATAATTACGAAAACAACTGATCCAATAATGCCAAGCTTGCCGTATTTTGACCCACAACGGTGGAGTTTCGAAGCTTATCGAGAATAGCAGCGTCCTGCTCGTACTTTTGGGTGTCTTCTGCGTATGCTGCGTCGATGTACTTCAGCAATGCTCCTCGCCATTGAATACTGTCCGTTTCTTTTGGAGGAATCGACAACAATGCTGGCATCTCTGTGGTGCCTGCAGAGTTGCTGACAACTGTCATTTGGCTAATACGGTCAATATATATGTAGTAGCAGGTTCGCTCTCTTCTTTGAAGTTGCTTAAAGTGGAAAAATTGGGATGTGCAAAGAAAGCGGAATCCGGAGGAGGAGGAGGTTGCGATGGATTGTTTTCCCATAGCAACCATTTGAAACACTGCATCCTGTCATATGAATTTGTAAAGTATATGGTTTTTCAGTTGTTTTTACTTTTTGTACAATAGCGGTAAGAATAAAAAAGGAAAAACTAGAATTTACAAGGAAGATAGAAAAGGGTCAACAGGTTCGGGAGAATAATACGAGGTCGAGTTATTGTTGATGGTGGTGGTGTTGTTAGTGTTAGCAGCAGCGGCGCCGCCATTCAAGGCGACCGCTGGTTCCATATCGTCATTCAAAGGGACCTTCGTCGTCGTGCTATTTACCATTTGTACCACAGTCTGTACCGTCCGATCATCCATATCATCTTCTTCATTTTCCTCCTTGTTCTCCTGCGCAGCAGCAGCAGCAGCTTCTAGGCTTGCATTGTATTCTTGCATTTCCCGCGCATACCTTGCCTTGTCTTCCTCTGCCTTTTGTAACCATGGTATCCTAGCCTCGTCCGTCATTTCTCGCCACTGTGAAGCGATTATTTTGCTAATGGGACCGACGGTAGACCCTGGAAACTGGCGTGCGACTTCTGGTCTTACGGCAGCAAGAAAAAATAGGAAACCAGACATTGGGTGCTTGGGTGCTTTGGGATGTTTGTGTCGCTTCTTTTTGCGACCGCGCGGATCTCGCGGTGCATCAGGTGCTCCTGACTTGCGCCGCCGCACGGTCCTTGATGTTGGGTCGGCCGGGTCCGACGATGATGAGCCACTCGCTTGCAGGGATGCCTTGGAGGTTCTCCTTGACTTTGATAACCGTCGTGCTTCTTCCAACTGTGCCTTGGATCGACGAGTGTAGATAAAGTCAGGATGGTTGCGGAGATGATCTTGCTTTATGCGCGCTGCTTGTAACATGTAACTTTCTTTTTGTTCCTAAAGCCGAGTCGAGATAAACGTGTAAGCCTTAAAAAGAAAGAAATAGGCGGTTTGCACCTTAATTTAGCAAGCTTTACCGGAGGCAGATTTTTCCAGCGTTCACCGATTTCTTTACTGATCTCGGCAACGGTCATCTTTGGTGATATTTCAAGCAGTTTTCGTCGCATATCTCGATTAAAGAGCAAGTAGCCATTTGGTGGACGCTTTAATCGTTCCTTGTTTGTTGTTATTGTTGTTGAAGAAGAAGAAGAACTGCCATTATTGCTTTTAGATGATGCTTCTCCTCCTTCGGTGCGGCTGCTTATATCGTCCAGCGAAGCAAGCGCATCAAATTCTGCCGCTCCCAAATGAGAAGCCATGTTGATTCGTGATTTCGAAGATAGCGCTGTGGAAGTAGTCGGGAGTTCATCTGATGGCATTGGAAGGTGACCTGGAGAAGATGTCGATTGACTAGGACTGTACCCGTCATTATCGACCGACATGTCGTCGTTGTCGTCTCCAGAGTCATAGCTAGCATCATCTTCCTCCCCTTCTACGTGTTCTATTTGCTCTACTTGGTTTTCCTCTGCACCGTAATCCATTCCCTCTTGTTCTTCGTTTGGATTTGTTTGGTTCCCTGTTTCTCGCTCTCGCATGTATTTCATGTACATGAAGGACGGAAACCCTGAGAATGGTCGACGTTCACTTTTCCCCATTGCTTCTTCTTGCTCCTCTATCTCTGCAGTGCGGATTGCTTCGGGGGACACGAGGTGTTCTAGTCTCGGTCGTCGGCTAGCATTCGGTTTATCTGCTGCATCCATTTCACGAAATGATCGCTTGTGCCTCAATTCTTCCTCTTCTTCCATCCTTGAATTGATGATGATGGCTCGCTGATGATACTCTTTCTTGTGCATCTACAAAAGAATTCTTGTTAACAGACGTAAAGGAGACATAAGGGAAGAGACCTTTTTTTGTGTAAAGATAAAAAATCTTTTTTTTATTACCTCGGGAAGATCACGCCACCGTTGGTCGAGTGAAGCCTCAGAAGCTTTCTCGTCCGGGTACATTTTACGCTGATCAGCACGGAACAGGAGAAAGCCATCAGTTCCCCTTTTGGCTGAAGAAGAAGCTTTCAAAGGTTGACTGGTCATAGTTGTCGCTGCTGCACAGTCGCATGTGGCTCTGTCATTGACCCAGCTGTCGTCGTCATAGTAACAGGGACATCGGCTGTTGCCGTTGCCGTTGCTGTTGTCGTCGTCATTGCATTCGTTGAGGCCATTATTGGAGGTAGTTGGTACGATGAGGGAGGAGGTACTGTTGTTGTTGTTGCGTTGCTGATGATGGGATGATGTGGGTTGGTATGCAACGGCGTCGGTCGCAAGGGTACCGTTGAACTATATCTGAACACAGGCTGTTGCGATTGTTCGTGCAGGTGTTGTACCGATTTATCAATGTAGGACGAGTCATGCGTCTCCTGAATTGCCTATTTTTTGCGAATCCGTGAGTTGATCCGTAAGGCCGTCATCCAACATTTCTTTATTTTCTTTTTCTTCTCGGGATTTACCGTGTGCATGGGATCAGTAGCAGAATAAGGTGGTGATGGTTGGGGCTGACCAGCAAAGGTGTTCATTCGATGGTATGCAGGAGGCGTCACAACGGTCAAATGCACGGGCGTATCACTGATGCTGCGAGGCCTATGTGGCGGATAAAGTTGGGTATGCTGGTAGGCCATAGTGATCATACGAGTCACCGTGTCTTGCACGGTTGTCAGAGAGTTGGGGGTGGTTTGGGTATTGCGTGGGAAGAGTATAAGAGAAAAGATATATAAGCTCTGGTTTTGATCCACAGAGATTAATCTCGATCGTTGGAGGGCGACGAGAGATCAATGAGCTTGAACGAAATGCGTAGAATGGGAAAAAGGAAGAGAGCGAAACCACAATTGTGAGAAAAATGCGGGGCAAGCTGTTGGGCAACGTGATGTGAGAACCAGCTCTGCTTCCACTCTGGGGCGATGGAGGGGAGAAGGGAAGAGTTGCACAACCCATCAACTTACCTTTTTTCTCTTTGAATGGGGAAGGATAAGTTAATGACCACACATAGACAGAGAAAGAAGAAAGAGTGAGTGAGTGATGATGATCGTTGCCATAAATCGTTTCTACCCAGGTACACATTACAGGCTCAGTCTTTCCTCATCTGGTAACACACACAAGCACTTGGTTACTCTTGAGCTGGTCATCGCGGACCCGCCAAACTTCTCTGGAGTCGACCCCGCTGATGTTCTGCAAGATGCAAGATTGCGCCGAGCGTCGTCGATCTTATTGGTGTCTGATCATTTTCTTCCTGACCCTCTGACCTCGCGGTGGTCTCTTCTGGTTGCACAGCTGCATTCATCTGATCTGAGCGCTCGAGTGACTTGTACCACCCCACTTTATATACACAGCACCGTGCCGCGTAAAACCCGTTCCTCTTCAGCACAATATGACCATGTATAATGCTGTGAGTGACCATGGGAACACTGCAATTGCCACGGCAACCAACCAAATGGAGTATTTAGGTAACCTGTTTCCTGACGATTCCGTGGAAAAGAATAGGAAAAGGAAAACGCAACCAAAAAAGAAAACATGTATAACAGTGTCCAGCATTCTGGTGGCCTTTCTCTCTAACACTAAATTTATGGATCTTGGCAAGAGTCGGGTCATTGTGGAAAGTCAGAAAGCTTGCACAGATTAACCTATACCAAAGATATGTTATAGAATGTAATAATTAGGATAAATAAATAACCGTTGATGGCAATGCAGCGAATTTTTCGAACGCATATTTGAATGCAAGGGGGCGCGATGGCAGACGAGAATAGGCTTTGTCGTACGAAGAAAGGATCTTTATTTTTTGGTGGCTCAAGCGAGGTATCAACTCAAAGCAATCTGTAAAAATCAATTCGGATGATTCGCAGGGTAAGCAGTTTCGGTATATAGGATGGAGAAAGCGTGGAATTCACGTTACTTGATGCCAGAACGACACACGAGTTTTATACGGCCAGATTTCTTTGCTTATCGTTCCAATTGCTTCTCTGCAAGAAGTAGCGAGATAGCAATGAGGCTATAAGCACTATGCAACGGCTTGGATTCGACATTCCATGATATGAACGAAACATACTATTCTTCATTTGTCAACTCGAACAAAAAGAAGAAGAAAGTGGGAAAGAATGAAGGAAACATGCTAAAGTAGTTGGAAAATACAAGCTTCGACGCTACTCCCAGCATGTAGTACCCGCTTGTACCCGCTCGTTGTCGTAGGAGCCGAAAAACTTACTACAATTCTCTTTGTTTGCCACGATCGTGTCTGGGAGCATGTACGTAAGTTCATGAAATCAAGCGCGTGGTAATGGTGGTATTTGGCGTGCCGGTAATCCCGGCTGCGTCGATATACTTTTGCCGGTGCTGGGTTTGTCACCGGTTTGCAGGTCTGGAAAACTCACAAACTTAGCAACCTTTTCGGTTTATGCAAAAGGAGTTGTTCGTGATAACTTAACGGGGAACGTGGGATTGATGGAGTTGCTGCCTTTTTCGTACTTTCTGCTTTTCGACGATGTGCAGGTTGATTGTGCAGGCGCTTTCCTCGGTTTATTCGGTGATGTATATTCCGTATCCTCCTGCTAATCACGAGTCCATTAGAACTTAAAATGCTTACCTTTCTCTTTTCATCCAGCCGATAAACTTACGATATTCTTTGTCATTCGTTTAGTATTAGATTTCGAGCCTATTATATCAAAATCTCATATCGCTTTTCACCTTCAGCTTTCGGGATATGCACTTGGTTTTTTATGCAGTTGCTTACACGATGTGGATGCTAAACAAGGTTTGCGAGAATAAAGGACAGTTTGATGAATTACCAAGAAGCTTACCAGCGCCGTGAGTTAGCCAAGACTGACTGTTTGAATATAAAATGATGGTATCCCGCTTCCTACCACTAAGCTATCCTTTAGGTCCCCCATTATCATTCCGTTTCGGTGCAGCTAGAGAAAACATATGTCGTCGGTTTCAGTCATTGTCGCGAATGACTTCAACTCACATTTGGATGTCTGAGGCACTTTGGGTGCTCTTTTGTGTGTCGAGGATGCAGGATGATGAGAGCTCGAGTTTGTCAAGGCGATTTGATCGACGATGGAAAACCGTGATCGTTTCCGTCTCGATCACGACGAGGTAAGATAAGTTATGTTTATGAAGAGAAGACTAGGTAAGAAAAGATATATGATCGATCCGATCAAAGACTAAGTAATGTCAAAAGACAAGAGTATAAACGTTATGAATCCAAAAAATAGATGTGTTAAGATCGTTGTCTATTCCCGTCTTTTATACTTTTTCTAATGCGAATTACTGTTACGGGTGCACGACTCTGATATTCACAAGCGGCAGAAAAGTAACGTTAGAAACTTATCGCAGCAGGAAAATATATATGACCCCAAGTATATGCGCTATATAGATGACCATTGTATCAATGCAATTGCCACAACATCCAGCCAAATGAAGTATATTGATATAAGGTTTTCACTCGGTGATAAAATGAAAAAACGGGAAAACGCAAAAAAATATAGATGTACAGTGTGCAGCACTCTGGGCGTCTCTCGCAGTTTCTAACCTTATATTAAATCTTGCAAGGATTGGGTTACTGAAAAGTCGAAGAACTTGATCACAAACAAATTAATACTTACCAAGATATGATGGATGTAATAACTGGCCTTGCTCCTCTAATATACTTAGCCGTTGATGACAATATTCGTCTTGATGGATCGTAACGCCGTGAAATTCTGGATACTCGTAACATCTGAATCCAGCTTTCAATGCTAAAAGCGTGATGGCAGATTGGTCTTGACGATGATTCAAACGAGAGGATCCTTTTGGGGCAATGCAATCCATATTCAAGCCGCATTCGTACCATGGTGTGATAATTTCATCCACAATACGCGGGCTATCAGCGTCAAATCCAAGAGCAGCGCCGTTGCAGTTCTCGAGCGTTTCAAATGTCTTTCTAGGTATGTTGAGATATTTAAATATACCTGGATGGTTGAACTTGGACCCAACCACTCCCGTGCTCCGTGGTGACCAAAAGCCGTGACGACGAATGTACTCGGGGATCATGCGCATAAACAATGCGTTGGGTATATCGCCAGTATCCAGCCACACAATAATGCCACCGTATCGTTCCTGCACCTGCTTCACGATGCCCGTCTTCCATGCGTACTCGCCGCGATTGACGCGAATGTTCCAAAATTCCGGGTATGCTGCATAGTCGAATGTCACAAGGTCGTCTAGGAAACCGACACTTTGCAGATTCTTCAACACTTCGCCGTGCTGCTCCGTCAACCCAATGTCGTAAACAACAATTCGCGGGAATATTTCTGGATCCACGTATTTTTTGGTCTCTTGCAGAGCATACAACATGCTCTCAAGTGCACAGAAATGGTTAGCGCTGGCTGCTGTAACGAGAGTAAACGATAATTTCTCTGCTGGTTCTAACGGTTGCTGCTCTTCGTGTTCTACTTTTTCATCAGGTTGTAATACATTCCCGTTATCTTCGTCTAGCAGTATATCTAATTCGTTCTTGACGTTAGGAGGTGCTGCAGTCACGATCGGTGGGTTGACGGGTGTTGCTAGGTTTTTAGGAGGACCGTCCAGACGCGCTGGCTGGCAGTTATTGTCAATGCAAGTGTCGTCTAGTTGCTCATCTACTCGAGTATTTAGCATTTCCTACCGTAATAGTCCGAGAAAAACCGTCGCGCACAAACCTGTTATAGGAGTCTCTAGTCTGATTTGTCGTGCGATGAAGAAGATGCAGAGTACAGCGAATGCAAGAATAAGATGCAAAGTGTGAGGGCGTTTAAGCGCCATGATGGCGTATGAATATTATAATAAGGAATGTAGGAGATTGTTTAACTATATGAAAGTTCTTATAGTTGTGCTGTGCTGTGGTGACAAACGAGGCTGTGAAGGCATCTTGCTCCTCTGAGATTTGAGTGAAAAAATACTGTAGAACATCGGAGTCCACGCATTGGATAGTAGATATGAATGGATCCCTCGCAGTTAGCATCGTTGATTCCATCTTGAACGTTTCCTCGCCAAACGGCGCCTCGTTCCTTCCCCATGTAGTTGCGTGCTAGCTGTACATGTCCAACAGACGACAGAGGATAAAGTGCAGTGACGTGCTTAGCATGTTCGAGTCTCTCGTACGATCTTCCAGACCCTCAACAGCAGTTGCGGAGTTCGAGGATTGTCGAAACGAGTTCATGTTGAATTTGTTGTATATACAACAGGGAGGGTTGAATTGAATTCAAATCGCTTGATGCTGCGACAGACGAGTTTCATGTAGCCAATTTTTTTTGTTGGCTTCCTTCCATTGTTTCTTTGCATAAGGATAATCGTCTTCTTCCAGGTTGAGCCAGTAACAGGGTCTCCTTCCATTTCAAGGTCGGATGCGGTAAAATGGCGAAAGCGCTTCAAACGTGTTTCATCATCCTCTTCGCTATCTGCTCGATGACGGTCCAAATATTCTAGATATACATGTTGTTCATTCAAGTTGTTCGACGCAAAGGTAGCTCGCTCTCGAAAAACTTGATAGATCTTCTTTTCCATATTTACTCCATCAATGTATGCAATAGCCCAGATGGTACCTGGGGAGGTTGATTTCCATTCGCAACATCTGCCGTTCTGCTCCAATATCGGTTTTCTCGATGGTCAGCTGTGAAATGCTAGGGCAGTGGTCCGCAAGGTAATCGATTGTAGATGCATTCACTGTACGTCTTGTCAGAGATAAAATGTTTTAATACATAGTTCATCGAGATACACGCAAAAGTAGGTCAATTTCGTCGGGGTTGTCAGTTGCCAGCTTGGCATTCTGCGAACTTCATTGGCATAATCGAGCCGCACGGTTAGAGTAAGGCTGGTCAAGACGTTACACGTCTGCAGGACCGTCTGCAGAGGTTCGATATTTGGGAGATAAACTGAAAAAGTACAGACTCGTGAGACTGTTTCGGTTTAGGCGGACGAGATCTGAAATATTCTCTGGTGGAATAGGCGGGGCCTGATGTCTTATACTTTTCATAGCGCCCATTGCTAGGAAACCATGGTATATCAATAGCAAATAGCCTCTTACCGGTGCATGATCTCATCTTTATTGTTTTGAGACCGTTCATGCTGCTTTCGTACGCTAACCTTGCTACATTGTTGTATCCTATCCGTAATGTAATGCATTGACAGGTAGTCGGCTAAGAGCCGCGATGCACGACGGCAATTCTGCTCCAACAGCTTCCACCTTGCCCACGTCCACATTTGTCCATAGCTCAGGCCATGAAGCTAGCCTGAACTTCCAACCTCTGCATGTCTGTACGCAATGGGTCTTGTCTACCAAGAACAATTGATCGATTATCTTTTTAAGGATCTCAAAAGACAGTCGGTTAAACATGAGGAGTTTTTTCTGGTGGATTGCAGCAAGACTTTTCGATATTGAGCTTTGACATGTTGATATGCAGATTTGTCGCAGGACAAGATACTCAATGCATCTTGAACGTTTTCCTCGCCAAAGGCGCCTCGTTCCTTCCCATGTAGTTGCGTGCTAGCTGTACATGTCCAACAGACGACAGAGGATAAAGTGCAGTGACGTGCTTAGCATGTTCGAGTCTCTCGTACGATCTTCCAGACCCTCAACAGCAGTTGCGGAGTTCGAGGATTGTCGAAACGAGTTCATGTTGAATTTGTTGAAGGTCTGGATCGAAGAGCTCGATCGCTTCCATGTAAAATTCGTTGGCGAGTTTATGCTTTCCGGACTCGACCTTGCTAA
>KK100165.1:34773-72034 GCA_000611695.1 Rhizomucor miehei CAU432 | reverse complement strand
GTACTGTCCAAAACTGCTCTGGGAAAACTCATTGAGTGACAAGGTAGTACTTGATAGAGTGTCTTTGTGGATTTGTAGGTTACAACCCGGGTCCGGAAGGTGACGTTTCTTTTTATCAGGGGATGAAGTGTCTTTCTCGATCTTTTTCAATTGTAATCCGCATTCGCTCATAGATCGTGTCTGAGCATTGATATATAAAGCAGCGAATATGATGTGATTCCTCTAAAAGCTTATAGCAAATCAGCTCCTGTGGACGCGTCAGCAGATTGCAGAAGCATGAAACACACTATACTTTCAATGTTCAAGTATACATAGATCAGCCTGCTCAAGACTGCCGAGAAGCCGATTTCCGCATTTCTAATGAGTATGCATATTATTTTGCCGTCATTGGTGTTTCTTTCCGTAGCTCACAGCACTGGTAAATGTACTGCCTGTTGCTCTATTAGGATGGATGGAAGCGTATGTACCATTTAAAGCTACTTGGTTCGTATAGTCTAGGATTACATAAAGTTAATATACCGCGGGACAAAGCAAGGAGTAGTATTCTGGACTGAGTGTTGTTTGATCTGGTAAACACTAATCAAGTGACACAGCATTGAGCTAGAATACAAATGGTTGTTTTTTTAGCAGTTGAGCTCGCTTCTGTAACATTGCTATGATCTTCAAGTAACGGCGAGCCAGTCCTATGTACGAGAAATGCGAGAGTGGATAAAAATGCGCAGTCGGATGGATCCGTTCGAAAGAGAACGAGTTAGTGGCGCCTAATATCGGGGGAATTAGTCAAAGCTGCAGCAGAAAAAATCGAAAAGATCTCTTTAAGTATGACCGTCTGAAACAATTTCGCCACTAAATTTTTTGCATTGCATTCGGTGGCGTATTTGCTGGCACGTTTTAGGGGGTGCCTACCTTCCAGATCAGGACAGCGGTTTCAGAAATTTTATAGATCAACAGCCGACGCGTAAGCTTTGATATTCAAAAGGCAATTGACCGCAGCGGGTTGAGGATAAACCCACTTGTGTTGTGTAACAACCCCGTTTCTCGGTCGACAATGCCGTGCCGTGGCAATTACTAATGCGCCTTGTCGCCTTATCATCACCATTACTAATCCACTACTTCCTCAACAAACAAACCTATCATTAAGATGTCATTATCTTCAATTGTAACTGTCTATACATTAAAACATCAAATTGTTTCAGAAAAGGAACTTAATGTAAATCGTCCTGCCCAATCGCTAACCATATTGAATTTCCAAAAAAGAAAGATTTTTGACATCTGAGATAAGGCATAGCACACAAGGACAGACCTGAGCAAAACCCCGCTGCCACATAGATCAAACTACTGTTCAATCACAAATATTCCCTGATCGCTTGAGACTGTTGCCTTTTTTCAATGTCTGGTGATGATTATCGCAGCAAGATCAGGAAAACGAACGCGTAAAAGATACCTAGAACGTGGATAAGACCAACGGTGTGGGCACACTCCGGTTAGACTCCGTTACATTTGCTCCCCCCAATCAACCCAGATAGAGGAAAGAGCTGCAGCGAGACAATTTGTAATCAAATCATATAAAATCCCCCATCTCCCTGCACTGTACCTTGATTCCTGTTTCTATCTCTCAACTCATTCTCTCTTTGCTCCATCGCGCTCCGAACCAATGGAACATTCCGAGAAGCGAGTTCACGACGGAAACGAGTCCATATGCTCAGCCAGAACCGTGCTTGAGCATCGCCCTGGAAGTGCCGGCACATACGGTGAAACCAATGCTGATGCAGTTGATGTGAAAGGTTTGGTGCCTTGAAAACAACATATTACTTATCAAGTTAACTAATAAATCAATCATATAAAAACAGCTGCAATTGAAGAATACAATGAGCTTAAACGTGAATTGTCTCGGGTTAGCCGAGTTACCGTCAGCCAGCATGAAAGCAAACTCGAAGAGGGCACTGCGGACCAGGACGTTTTCAACTTGGACGAGTTCCTGCGCGGTGTTACCAAGAGCGAAGAAGAGGCTGGAAAGACCCCGAAGAGCCTCGGTCTTATCTGGCGTGATCTGACTGTGGAGGTGAGTGATCCATAATCGAAACTTTGCCCTTTAACTTTGCAGTAATGTGCTGACTTGGTCGTTGTAGGGTTTGGGTGCTGACGCTCACACGATCCCAACAGCATATAGTTATATTTTCCAGAATCTTCAAGTCTGGAAAAGATTTGGCATCGGCGTTGGCGGAACCAAAAAGACGATCCTTCGAAATTTGACTGGCTTCTGCAAACCCGGAGAAATGGTCCTGGTGCTCGGTCGTCCCGGCTCAGGTTGTACGACGTTGCTTAAGGTTCTGTCGAACATGCGTGCTGCCTACACAAACATTGATGGCACAGTCAGTTATGGTGGTATCGACCATGAAACCTTTGCAAAGCATTACCGCGGTCAAGTAGTCTACAACGAAGAAGAAGATCAACACTATCCGACCTTGACAACCAAGCAAACGCTTCAATTCGCCTTACGCACAAAGACACCAGGTAATCGATTGCCAAACGAATCCAAGGACGATTTCGTCAACAAAGTCTTATACATGCTCGGCAACATGCTCGGTCTGACAAAGCAAATGAACACAATGGTTGGCAATGCCTTTGTCCGTGGTCTCTCTGGCGGTGAACGCAAGCGTCTTTCTATCGCTGAAGCCATGACAGCTCACAGCTCTATCAATTTGTGGGATTGCTCAACCCGTGGTTTGGACGCTGCATCTGCTCTCGACTATGTTCGCGCTTTGCGTATCATGACCGATATCCTCAACAAGACTACTATCTCCACACTCTACCAGGCATCAGAAAGCATCTTCAATCTGTTTGACAAGGTCGTTCTTCTTGATGAAGGTCGCTGCATTTATTTTGGTCCCACAGACAAGGCCAAGTCATACTTTGAAGAACTTGGTTTCTACTGCCCACCTCGCAAATCCACTCCTGACTTTTTGACTGGTCTCTGCAACCCATTGGAGCGCCAATTCAAGCCCGGCTTTGAAAACTCTGCCCCCAAGTACGCTCAAGAATTCGAAGAACGTTATCTCCAATCCAGTGTACGCAAAGATATGATAGCAGAACTGGAAGCATATGAAGCATTGATCGAGCAAGAGAAACCTCAAGAAGTTTTCAAGGCTGCCGTTCACGAAGAACACCAAAAGCGTGCATCCAAGAATCAACCATACACAGCATCCTTTTACCAACAAGTCAAGGCCCTTACTATCCGACAATATCACCTTCTCCTCAAGGATCGCACTGCACTTCTTTCTCGTTATGGTACACTTCTGATTCAAGCCTTCATCATGGGTTCCTGCTTTTACGCCATGCCTCTGGATACCAGCGGTGGATACTCTCGTGCTGGTGCTATCATGTTTTCGGTCATTTTCAACGCCTTCATCTCGAACAGTGAGCTTGTTGGCTTTATGACGGGTAGACCTGTTTTGGAAAAGCACAAACACTTTGGGCTTTATCGACCAAGCGCAATGTATCTGGCTCAAGTGATTATGGATGTTCCGTACGCAGTGGTGCAAGGTAAGACAACTGATAACAATTTTATGTATTTTCAAAGTCTTACCCGGTGATTAACTTCTCAATTTCTTTAGTCTTCTTGTTCTCAATCATTGTTTACTTTTTAATGGGTCTCAAGTTGTCTGCCGGTGCCTTCTTTAGCTTCTGCGTCACTCTATTCTTTATCAACATGATGATGAACGGTTACTTCCGTTTCTTTGGTTCAATCACTTCAAGCTTCTTTGTGGCCAACCAGCTCTCGATCGCTTTCTTTGTATCTATGGTCAACTACTTTGGTTTTTTAATTCCTTACCAGAGTATGCATCCATGGCTATTCTGGTAAGTTGTAAAAGAAAAGAGTATTATTCTCCAAATCGTGCTTTTAACAGTAGAATTTCCATAGGATTTACTGGATCGACCCAATGGCGTACGGCTTCAAGTCTTTGATTATCAATGAAATGTCTGGACAGATCTATTCTTGCGACGGTGAAGGCAACTCTGTGCCGTTCGGTCCGGGCTACGAGGACTGGAGATACAAGGCTTGCAACATGAAAGGTTCCAAACCCGGCCAGAACTTTGTCTACGGTGATGACTACTTGCGTGAAGCTTTGAACTATGAACCCCGTCACCAATGGGCTCCTGACTTTGTCGTCGTCATTGGCTTCTTCTTACTGTTCGCCGTCCTCACCTGTTTGGCCTTGGAATTTAGTGCCGCCAGCTCAGTTGGATCCATGACCAAGTTGTATCTCCCTGGCAAGGCTCCCAAACCTCGCACCATCGAAGAGGAAAATGAGCGCCGCAAGGAGCAGGAAGAAATCACCAAAAAGATGGATAACATTTCGACAGGCACCACTTTTTCCTGGCACCATGTCAACTACACTGTATCTTTCAAGGGCGGCCCGCTTCAGCTTCTGAATGATGTCTCTGGTATCGTCAAGCCTGGTCATTTGACTGCTCTTATGGGTTCCTCTGGTGCTGGCAAGACTACTCTGTTAGATGTCCTTGCACGTCGTAAGACCATCGGCAAGGTTGAAGGCCACATTTATCTCAACAATGAAGCCTTGATGAAAGACTTTGAGCGCATCACTGGCTACTGTGAGCAAATGGATATCCACCAGCCCGCCGTCACCGTCCGCGAAGCATTGCAATTCTCTGCTTATCTGCGTCAAGATCCCAGTGTACCCAAGAAGGAGAAGGACGACTACGTCGAGCAGATCTTGCAGCTTCTCGAAATGGAAGGCATTGCAGACGCTCAAATTGGCGAAATCGAACATGGTACTGGTATCTCTGTGGAAGAGCGCAAGCGTTTGACCATCGCCATGGAACTTGTCAGCAAGCCCCAGCTTCTCTTCTTGGATGAACCTACTTCTGGTCTCGATGCTCAAAGCTCCTACAACATTGTTCGGTTTATTCGTAAACTTGCTGATGCTGGATGGCCTGTCCTGTGTACAATTCACCAACCTTCGGCTATCCTGTTTGAGCACTTTGATCATTTACTGCTGCTGGTGCGCGGAGGCAAGACTGCTTACTATGGTGAAATTGGCCCCGATGCTCGTACAATGATTGACTACTTTGAATCGAACGGTGGACCCAAGTGCGGTCCAGATACCAACCCTGCCGAGTACATCTTAGAAGTCGTCGGTGCTGGCACTGCTGGCAAGGTCACCCAGGACTGGCCTGAAATCTGGAAGAACTCCCCTCAGGCCAAGGCACTCGAAGAAGAGCTTGAAGAGATTCACAAGGTTGCTGACAAGAACCCAACTCGCAAGGCTTTGACTTATGCCACGCCATTCTGGACCCAATTCTACTTGGTTATGAAGCGATTGACTATTGCTTACTGGAGAACACCAGAGTATACGATCGGTCGATTCATCCCTATCATGTTTACCGCCTTGCTCTTTGGTTTCACCTACTGGAAGGTGAGCTACACCTCGACGGATATGCAGAACCGACTCTTTGTCCTGTTCGATAGTTTCATGATGGCCTATCTCGTTGTCGTCATGGCTCAACCGAAGTTTATGACTGAACGCTTGTATTTCAGACGTGAACATGCATCGAGATTCTATGGATGGGCTCCATTTGCTATCTCTGCCATTTTGGTCGAAATACCTTACATCCTGTTCTATTGCGCTCTCTTCATGTGTGGTTTCTACTGGACTGCCGGTCTCGTCAACACTTCTGAAGCAGCTGGATACTTTTATCTCATGATGTTCTTCTTTGTCTGCTGGGCTTACACACTCGGTTTCGTGATTGCAGCTGCATCTGATTCACCTACCATGGCTTCCGTCTTGGTTCCTATCTTCGTCTCCACCTTGGTGTTGTTTGGCGGTTGCTTCCAGCCCCCACAGTCTATGCCATACTTTTGGAGATCATGGATATACTGGTTGGATCCTTTCCACTACTTTATCGAGGGTCTCGCTGTCAATGAAATGGCCAATTTGCCCGTCATTTGCAACGAAGCTGACCTTGTCAAGATGTCTGTTCCAGTGGGGCAGACTTGCGGCGAATACTTTGCAAACTTCTTCTCCAGTGGTGCTCCAGGCTACATTGCCAATCCAAATGCCACTGACATTTGCAGCTACTGCCCATACAAGTCTGGTGAAGAATACTATTCAATCAACTTTGGTTGGGATGCTGCCAATAAGTGGCGCAACCTTGGTATCATCATCGCCTTCTTCATTTTCAACGTCTTGGTGTTTATGATCTTTTGCTTTTGGAAGCGAAAGGAAAGGCGTTAAGTCTTACATAGCATCTTATTTTTGTTATCCTTGTACTATCCCCCATTTTTTTCATACTCGCTCTCAGTTGTTCATTTATATTTGTACTTTTTTTTGATACTGCTTATCAAACATGAACACACAATTACCATAAACATTTTGCTTACAGCATACCAACATCTCAGCATATTCTTGTTTTATTCCTTTCATTCTACAGCAACCAAAGACGTCTGGTCAACAACTCCATCTGTGAAATCTGCATAAGCGACAGCGCCGGCGAAGGTATCACGCTTGCTGTATGGAAGAACAACCACAGCACCTTTGCCACCTTTGAACTTGCCGGAGACAGTTTCATAGCCGTAAGGCTTGCCCTTATAGTAACCGCCACGGTAGTTATCGTCAAAGCTGCCTTTGCCAACGTCTTTCTTGTCATGGTCATCCTTCTTGTAGTCATCTTTCTTGTAGTCATAGCGATTATCTCCATCACGCTTGCCGTGTTTCCAGTAACCATCCTTCTCGCTATAACCATACTTTACATAGGGCAAGTAACCGTATCCTTTACCATAGTGGTAGCCAAAGTCCTTGCCATCATGGTAACTATCGACACCTTTGAAGTCGTACTTTCCATGATTAGAAGGAGCAGGAGAAGCCTGAACAGCAGAGAGTATAGCCAGGACAACAGCAGAGAGAATAGCAAGATCTAATCGCATAACTTCTTGGTGTTTTTTTTGGGAGAGTACTTGTGATTGTTGATGAATGTGTTGTGAGTTTTAGTGAACGCCGAGTGCAAAAACATGGTCCTTTTATATTCTTTGATATATGTTTTTGTTTGGGTAGTTTGTTGTGCTTCTTCATCTAGCGAGCAATGGTAGACATATGGCAAGAATGTAGATTGTGAGTTGCAAGTCCAAGAAGCAACTAGTTTGCATCCTGGCTCTGCTGGTAGAAGGTGCGAATTCATACAACCTTCAATATTATACTCCTTGACCATCATTAAAGAGGAGGAAGGAATCTCCATCCTATATCACTGTAAGTAACAGCATGAGAAAAGATAATAGACAAGATGGAAAAAGTATATGTATGGAGGCTGTTGTAAAACGCTACGAGTATTGCACACATGTTGATTTGTACTGGTCGGCAACAGGTTCGCAGACGAAGGTTTATAATACCGTTTCCCTAATGAAGGCGACAGCCAAGTACTTCAATGTCTCTAGATACGAGAATGAGACAAGTAATCTGTGCAGAGTAGATTGTGGATGGAGTGATGACTCTTCCAGCCTTCGAGGAATGCGCGTATGCTGAAAGAGACCAATATCATTTTCATTCAAAAACTACTCATAATCAGCGATAATGTACGTTCCAGCGGATACAAATTCTTCAAAGAATTGGGTTTTGGCGCTTGCTCCTGAGATTACCAGAGGAAGCTTTATAGCCGTATCCGTTTTTGCCATGGTAGTAGCTATAGTCCTTGCCACCGTGGTAATGTTCGACGCCATGCTTCCTTAAAGTCATATTTTCCGCCCGCCATCAGATAGAGAGGGAGAAGCCCGGATGGTAGAGAGAAGGGAGAGAGCAACAACAGAAAGAGTAACAAGACCTCTGAAGCGCATCCTTGCTTTTTCGAGTGAGTTACGGCTGGTGAGTTTGTCTATTGGAGGACGGTACATAAGGATATGGTTATAACTTCGGTGATGGATGTTTTGGAAAGAAGCGTTGGTTGGATTTATTTCTACTGATGGACAGCAGCACATATTGCAAAAATTCAGTTTGCGAGTTGCAAGTTAGAGAATGAAGCTAAATTTGTAGCATAACTGAAGGTGCAAATTCACACTCAAGAACCGTCTGTCATTATTATAGTCTGTGACTAAGTCGTTTGGAAAGAGATAAGAAACCACATCTGTAGACATTATATATTTTTTTTCATAGCTGGAAAAGGATTATAGATACCACGGAAAACTTGTACATTATGAGACTGTTGTGAAAATTGACTGAAAACGCAGCACACCTGTGCGATTTGTGCGAGTCGGCAACGGGTTCGCGAACAAAGGCTGTATGCGTACCCGACTGATTGGTAACAAGCATGTAGTTCGAGGATAATGTACAAGCACTTTTACGCGATGCCGTCAGGATATCTACGGGAAGGCACAGAGGCTACGCTAGATGGTATGTAGAAAACCAGTTCATGAGACCTTCCATTATTCTACGATTTACTTTCCATTACTGGATTTTTGTTCCATTTTTAAGAGTCCACTTCTCCTTATAGTAGATTCGCATATGTAATTGGTAGTATCTAATTAGTGTGAGACGATTCAAGCTACCTTGCATGGATTCTGCAACGAAAAGCATGGCTTCGGTGCCAAGGGAAAAAAGCACTTAGCGCTTTTGGTCCAATTTTCCTTTTTAGGTGGTCGCCATGCAAACGGCGATTTTCAAGCCAGCAGCAACGTGAAACAACAGAAGGCGCGTAACCCGAGGACCTGTCTTTCCACACACTTTTCACTTCTAATGAAATCTCTCGGCTCACTTGCTCTACTTTGCTTACTTGTCACAACGACTCTTGCTAAATCGCAAGAGCCAGGTCTTGTTGCTGACAAGCAAGTTATTTTTCGTAACCAACCCGAGACTCACGTCGAGTCTGCTCGTCTTATACAGCTTGGGTAAAACGAAAATATGATTGTATACATACTTTTTCGATTTACTTATTACAAAACAAACTTAGCGAAAACGAAGCACCATTGTGGATGACCGAATATGATATCCTTCAACTCATACGACAGGGTAAAAAGTTTATGGATGTCACTGATAGCCGTGACTATACGACAAAGACCATGACCGTTACCCGCGCATCCAGTAAATATCATATGTTTCAGATGCTGTTGCCATGATACACTGCTCTAAAAACAAATATATTAGAGATACCTGCCGAACCTGGCCACAAGGACCAAGTGCAGCAGTTCATTGACGACTTAAACGCTGAGAACATGAAGCAATCATTGACCAAGTTCACGAGCTTCCACAACAGATACTACAAGTCGCCGTGGGGTGCAAAGTCTTGCCGCTGGCTGTTGTCCAAAGTCCAGGAGATTGCAGCTCCAGCCGGCGATCGTGTCTCTGTTCGAAAATTCGAGCATCGTGTATGTCAACGGGGGCTTCACTGATCAGTGTGGGAAGAAACATAGTCTTTGTTATCTGACAATATCTTGATAATAGTGGAATCAATTCTCCATCATTGCTCGCTTTGAAGGAAGCAACCCGGACCTTGCCGACGAACTTGTCATTATTGGTGCACACCAAGATTCAGTCAACATGTGGCTCCCTGACTTTGGTCGTTCGCCCGGTGCAGACGTAAGTGTCAAACCGTAACGACTTGTCTGTAGAAAACGACAAGATACTAAAGAAATCCGTCTTTAGGACGATGGTAGCGGTACAGTGACCATCCTGGAAGCTTTCCGCAGCTTGGTTGACAATGGCTTTGCACCTGAACGCCCTGTCGAGTTCCACTGGTACAGTGCCGAGGAGGGTGGTCTTCTGGGCAGCCAAGCTATTGCCCAGAATTACACAGATTCCAACAAGGAGATTGTTGGTATGATCCAAAATGATATGACGGGCTACGTCGGTGGACACGAACCCACCATGGGCGTTATCACGGACTATGTAGATCAAAAGGTAAAGAAGAGGAAAGGACTGGGCTTATGTGTACCTTTGAGTAGCATCCTGTGTGTGCTAAACCATTTTTTACATAGCTGACGGACTTTATCAAATCCCTTATTGATAACTACTGCAGCCTTCCATACGTCGAAACCAAGTGCGGCTATGCTTGCAGCGGTAAGTTGAGCTTTATACTAATAAATATTTGAGTATATACTCATCATCCATAACAGACCACGCATCTTGGCGCAAACATGGTTTCCCATCTGGCTTTGTTATTGAGAGCTCCTTTGATGATTCGTCGCCACACATCCACACATCCGGTGATACTCTGGATAAGTTATCCTTTGATCACATGAAGGAGTTTGCCAAACTTTCCATTGGATTTGCCGTGGAATTGTCCCATGCTATATCAGAGTAAAAGAAGAAAAAGCGTATTGAGTATGTATTGTCGTGGTATAGCAAATACAAATGTACAACTGGAGATAGAAAATGGAGAACAAAAGAAAGAACTTTTGGTGTTGTCTATACTGCAAGCTTGTTGTTGTGGTATGTCAATCTGTTGGACATTATGCAGTCTTTTCCGATGAAAGATAGTTGGGATCGTTCGCGAGTTTTCGAGAAAGACTTTCATACCATGTATGGAACGCTTTGACAGGCAAATAACCACGGTCCACCAACGTTCCTAAAGGTATAGCATTTGCTGGCAGATCCTGCACACCAAAAGAAGTGACGTAATTGTAGAGGTTCTCGAGGAGTTTTGTAGCAATTTGAGCTGCCTGACTGAGGTTGGTGCCAGGTTTGATAATTGCCGTGGACGTTGGTATGGCATCCATGGCCTGGTCAGACGCGGCGCTGGTGCTGCTGCCTGTTCCGCCACCCAAACTCTGGAGCTGCTGCTGAATTACATCCACTGGTTCAATGGAGATACCGAGCGTAGCAACGGCAGGCGCTGTCGCGTCCATCTGCATGTCAATATCGGCTGATTTCGCATTGTTATTCTGACGTAACCGGAAGATCGCGCTCGGTTTCTCGTTGAAAAGTCTAGACCAGCAAAAGGTAAGCTATGGTGCTCTCTGCTGCCTTTTCCAATTAATATACTTACGCTCCAAGCAATTGCCATTCCTTGTTGGGCCAAAGAAGATGCACGGTCGCACCAAACCCCGGTTCAAAAGGTATCGTGCCAAGCAGAAATACGACAATGTGATTGATATTGAATGGGTCGGAAAGTTCAAAAATGTATTTGTTTACATCAACTTGTTGCAGATTAGTTTGAACCTGAGACTCTACAGTTAGCCTTGATCTAGTTTAATTTTCGAGTGGAGAATGTACATACAAGTCGACCAGCAACTATGCAACCAAACATTTCAAGAAAAAGAAACAAAAGGAAACTCTGCGAAGAGGGAGAGAAGCAAAAGTTTCATGCTTCTTCCAAACTCCGGCTTTTTTTTGACTTTGACGTGTGTGTTGCCATGGAATTTTTTTCTACTGATCTTGATCTTCCTCCTCCTGCTGCTCTTCTTCTTCTTCTTCCTTGCCCACGCCCGTCCTTCGAATGACTGCGAAATACAATGGTCCCCATCCTTCCGTCTTGTCTGGCAATATGATCCATCCGTACTTTGTCTTTTCACCAATTGGCCACGACCTGCGAATGACCTCCACTGGAATTTTGCTTTTCCTTAACAGCTTGCTGACAACTTTGTCGTTTTCGGCTGAGCTGATGGAGCATGTTCCGTATACTACAATACCATCCACGCAAACAGAGTAGACTGCTGCCTTGAGCAGAGCTAACTGTCTAGCAGCATTGTGTGCTGTTCGTTTCGGGGACCACTGCTCAAACTCCTTTTCATCGTGGAGCAAGTGCCGTTCAGAGGAGCAGGGTGCATCAAGTAAGACCTTATCATATTGCTGTGGTTCCGAGTACCATTTTGTACCATCCTTGCCAACCACTGTAACTATATCCTGTCGAATTTCCTTGGGTATATATTCATCCATGACTTGTCGCAATCGACGTCGTCGGTCCGGTGATATCTCGTTGGCCGTCAAGTGTCCACCTGCACTTGCTTCAAGTCGTTGCAGGATCGAGAGCGATTTGCCACCGGGCGCAGCGCACAGGTCAAGCACTCGGTCGTGAGGTTGGATATCCAATGCTTCAGTTGCCAACACAGATCCAGCATCCAAAATATAATAATCTTTAATGTTGGCTCTATCCTTGGAAGGTGCGGGTAATCGTGAAAGTGTGGTGGATGCAAGGCATGGAATATGTGTAAACTTGAGTCGCGTCAACGTCGCTTCGTCTTGTTTCAGTTTCTCGGCAAGATCTTGTGAATTGCTATACTTGTTGACCATAATGCAGTGGCGTACTGGTTGCTTGAGTGCTCCAGCAAAGTACTCCATCGGTCTGCGCCGAACTCTTGCTCGTAAAAGCTGTTGAACGCGTTATAAACGGCTTGTTTTCGTTCTTGATCGCGTTGCTGTGCCTTTTCTTTCTTTTTCGAAATCTTGGGTTTGCTGTTGCGACCGCCTGATCGCTTGCTTTCTTTTGCCGGTGCTGGGGTGGAGGTTGCTTCGTCTTCTGACATTGCGGTAAAAGGTGGTTGTCAAGTGAGGAAGCAAAAAAAAATTTCTGTTTCTGAAAAGTGAAGGGTGGCAGGCAACTGATCAAGAAGTTCGATGCACGAAACATTCTGTCTTCTGCACTCGAATTTTAATTATAGTTATATGGCACGAACATCAAGACTTTATAATGCGAAACATATGTTTTCAATTTCTTTCACTAGCCAATTTTCGAAAAGGAAAGGCTGGCTTCTCCGTCACTCGAGATGTCCAGTATTACGACCAGCGTTATCTTCTTCTAAGTACAGCTCCCACGAGTTCTATCGATTTAAGGATATTTCAAGTCACTGGTGCTCACAGGCACAGTGATACATCATTACATCACGCGGCTACTGTCTATATCAAGGTTGTGTAAGTTTAAATGCCATTTATTATATCCAAAAGGAACTATTTACACAATTCTCGTAGTCAAGGTTCCTGGCTTCTACGACTACCAGCAACTACCCAGTACAAGCCCTCAAGTACACCTTTTATCATGAGCCCAATAATTTCTTTATCCAGGAAGGAGGACAACTCGAGCAAGACATACAAGAGTATTAATACCACTGGCTGCAAGTCCTGCAATTTCGGTGGGCATTACGAAGAAGCCTCATCTCAGAGAAGCTGTGGATAAAGAGGCTGTCAGTGACCATCTTACTAGCAGCTTTAGAGCATTCCAGACGGTTGTCGCCCATGATGGACTCGGCGCTCATTCCGGATACGACGGGAAGAAGATGCCGGGAAGTATCGCAAGAGTGGCGAAAAGCATAATGCTTCTGGAGTTGCAGATATACATCAATTGCGTATTGCGTATACAAGCCGGTACATGACCTCGCAGAAATGCCCTGACTGTTTAATTAACAGTGGCCACTCCGCGACTGTCAAGAAGATCGACCAACGGTTGCCTTATTTTGCGAACCTTGCTAAGCTATTTACCATCACGACAAAATGGCAACACAAAACATGGCTATCATTGGATATTGCGTAGCACAGTCGCATCTTTGTTACGGTCTTTCCTTAGTGCGATTCGTTATATATTGGAAAAGCCGGGTCAAGCTACAGTGGTGGAACCCTGTCCAATTCAAATATTCCCTGGTCCACTGGGAAGACGAACTAAAAGTTAGTGGCGATATGCTTCCCAGGCACATGAAAAAAGCTGAAAAATAAAGTCCAATAAGGTTAAACTACATTCCATTTTTCCGTGAGGACCCTCTTATATAATATTATAAAAGTTCGTCTCTAGTATCATACAAGCCATCTGATTGCTGTTGACTGATCAGAGTCGTCTGTAGGTCTCAAGTGTGGAGAGTCCGCAGGAAATTTAACGCATTTTATCAGAAGTGATACTGAAAAAGCTGAGTCGTAGTTGTTGCGGGGGCTCATTCTTGCCTTGACCGTAAACGTCTGCAGTGTCCCAAAAAGTGCAGCTGTATATACGGATTGTTTGTTGTTAGAGTCGAGTCATTTGTGTTACACAATGATCGTCACGAAATTCTCTTATTACCCTTTCTCCAACGCACGCTCAAGATTCTTGACAAGTCCTCTGCGTCCCTTCCAAGCCCTGAAGAAGAATTTTGATGGTTTACGTAAACCCGCTAAAAAACGGGCGGACCCTGGACCCATTATGTAATCTATTTTATAAATCCCGCTCCTCTGGGTCCCGTCCTTTTTAACGCCTTTTTTTTCTTCCTTACCTTTTTATTTTACTTGGCCTTTTCCACGTCATTTTTCAAAAAATGTGCGCAAGTGACAAGAACTGCTGTTCTGGCAAGATTTACAAGATTATTCAACGCAAGGCTGCTGATAAACCACAAAATCGTCGAGGGTTCCTACCTCTGGTTCCAAAACGGCAAAATTATCCACCCACAGACATTATTCTTTGACCATCTTCGGGACGCTGACGAAATTATTGACGCAAAGGGTGCCTTGGTTGTGCCAGGTTTCATCGATACACAAATCAACGGTGCTTATGGCATCGATTTTGCCGATTACGAAGGCCCTGTTGAAAAAATCCAAAAGGATATTGACACTGTAGCCAAGGGACTTCTGCGCTATGGCTGCACAGCTTTCTGCCCCACAGTTGTCAGCTCCTCTCCTGCCGTCTATGAGAAGGTACGTTGTTGGTTTCTACGGAGAAAAGTCAACAAATAACAAGTTTGCTCATGTTGTTCTATTGTTTCAGGTCCTCCCACTTTTGAATGCACGCAAGGGTTCCACGGCCGGAGCGGAGATACTCGGCGCTCACATTGAGGGCCCTTTCATTTCTCCAGAGAAAAAGGGTGCACACGACCCCATTGTTTTGCGCTCCGCAAAGAACGGTATCAAGGACTTTGATGAAGCTTACGGATCTGAACTGCTCAAGGGAAACAAGGCTGTTAGCATCATAACTGTTGCTCCTGAAGTTGAAGGCGTTACAGATGCTATTCCAGACATCGTAGCGCGTGGTATCACTGTAGCACTTGGTCACTCTGCAAGCAAGATTGCTGAAGCGGAAAGGGCTGTCGAAAAGGGCGCAACGAGTATTACACATTTGTTTAACGCTATGCAAGCAGTAAGTGCGAAATGCTGTCATTCGCCTTGGTGATTACGTAATGATGTGCTGTCATAGTTCCACCATCGTGACCCTGGACTAATCGGTGTTCTCGGAGCAGCTGACTTGCCCATTCCAGAGCAAAGTCGTAGACACCCTGCAGCATCCTCCACCTCGCCTTGCCGAACAAAACCCGATCCCCGACCCTTCTATGGCCTCATTTGCGATGGTGTGCACGTACATCCAAATTCTGTTCGTATTGCCTACTATTCTCATCCCACCGGAGCTATCCTGGTTACCGTAAGTACTTTATAGGAGATAAACATGGAAGAGCGTGATGCTCATGAACCTTTGAAAGGATGCTTTGTCGGCCATGGGATTGCCAGCTGGTACCTACACTTTAGGTGGTCGCGAAGTTATCGTGGATCACACGGGTGCTTGCTATGTCAAGGGTACCAACACTTTGGCTGGAAGGTAAATATCACAGGCGGGACTGAAAGAAAGAAGAGAACAATATGACTCAACCTTGGTAATTTAGCACTCTCACGATGGACCAATGTGTTCGGAATTTCCAAAAGTTTACAAACTGCACACTAGTCGAGGCTATTGAAGCTGCGACTTTGCATCCAGCTCAGCTACTTGGCATCTCTGACAGAAAGGGTACTCTGAACGTCGGTGCAGATGCCGATCTTGTGTTCCTTGACGACAGCTCTGGTGAAATCAAAGTGCAACGTGTATTTGTTGCTGGCGAAGAAGTCAAGTTTGACTAGAAGTAGAGAATCGTTGTATTGTATACCTTTTTTTCACATTTTTTTGTTTGCCTGCTGCGTGTCATTTAATTCCTCCCTTAGCTCCATTCAATGCGTTCACAATTATCTCTTCCCTCTTTATACATTATCTTGCAATCAATGGTTTTTTTGTTTTGCTTTTTCTAGTGTACACTAAAATGAAACCATTTTTTCCTGATCCTTGGCACGTTTTAGACTGCTTTCCATGGCATTTGCCTCAATTTGGAGCGCATCCAATTTCTGTTTGATGGCCTTGCTCTTTTCTTTAAATTTGTATTCCATGATTGTGCCCTTGTTGCGCCTCAGGGCTTCCAACGAATGGGCAAACTGCTTGCTAGTTGTCTCGATTTCCGCTTGTAATTTCGCCAGAGATCGATAGCTCGCTTCTTTCTTCCCGCTTTTAGAGGATGGTGGCTGTGTATCGTTGCGAGAAGAGGAGGATGTCTCCTGTGCCGCTGGAGCAGATGGTATCTTGGTATCTTGCGATTTGAGCAAGATATTCACGAAATCAAATACAGCGGTTTGATTGGATTTCGATGACACTGATGATGAGAGGATCGCTTTTTGTTGTTGTTGGGCATTGTTGTTGCTGCTCCTTCTTTTCCTTCTCCTCTTCTTGTTCTTCTTCTTTACTTTATCCAATACACCCAATCCAGACCTGCTGTCAGGTCCACGACGACCCTTTTTGATGTATGCTTGAACAGGCTCAACCCGACCTTGGCCGTGTCGACCAAGTCCTTGACCCTGGAATCACATTGAAAACCGAACAATCTTTTTGCGCGAACACCACATCTTCCACACTTACATGTACGTAACCCATCTTGGCGAGCATTTTTGCACCGAATCCTGTTGTGTGTGTTTGCCAACCTCCCCATTCGTCTGCATTGATCCGTCCTATCGTCTCCATTTGTAGACGTTCTTCTTCTTCCAATTCAGATCCAATATCATCCTCATCTTCATCTTCATTCTCATCGTCCTCGTCGTCATCATCCTCGTCATAGTCATCGAGAGTTATGCGGGGTACGATGCTGTCAATGCCAACGGTGAAAGTTGGATGATCTCCTTGATCGGAAATGACCTGGCACGTTGCTGTATTATTCTCATCATTGTTGCTGGATATATTGACCAAACGTCCTCGCACCCACAATTGGTTCGGTTGTCGCACCCATACTCGATTGTAAGCGTATACGTTGGCAATATCCATGGCTTCGTAGGGCAAAAGCATATCAACTGGTACTGTGTATCCATGCGACTGGTTGTAAGGGCACGGTCCGTGGCATTCTTGTGACCCTGATAAAAACACGGGGCAAGGCACAGTGTCTTGAGTAATGGGTGTGGCAAGAATGACAGTAGCTTCATCGTTGGTATTATTGTAGCTTATAACGACTCCAAGAAGCAGGTAATACTGATCATCGTCCTCATCCTCGTCGCTAGGAAATGGGATAGCACATTTGCTGCCGATCGGCGGAGGTCTCAAAGTATCTGCTGCTGCTTCTTTTTGTTGTTGCTGGGGTCCTTCTTCGGCACCACTTAGAAGCAAGTTCAGAGTCTGTTGAAGTTCTGCTAGTATGGGGGGTAGGCTTGCATCGTAAGGTGCTTGGGAAATGAGCTCTTGTACTTGTCGTATCAATTCCTGCGTTTCTTCAACAGTCGTCATACAAAAAGGAAAGAGGAAAGGTTTTGGGATCGTTTCTGCGAATCATCATGCTGAATTCCCATGCACTGAATTTGTTGCACAAGGTAAATTGACGCAAAAAAGAGCAAGAAAACAAAAAATTACAGATGTTGTTTATAGAGTGTACACCAAAGAGACGACACAACAAAATCGAGTATAACAGAAAGAAAAAAGAAATAGAGGAATAAAATAGATAAATAATAATAGGAGAGTACAAACTAATAAAAGAAAACTAGTATTTGAAAGTTTCTGCGGCACTTTTACCGCGTCGAGTAACTGCAAGGTAGGTGTAAATGATGGTGGCGAGACCTGAAGCGATGACTGAACCTAGCAAGAGCCAGCAACTGTTGCCGAACGATCCACTGACGCCGCTGCCGTAACTGTTGGCTGCATCTCTAAGTTTGCCGGCGCATACAGTGACAATGACGAAAATGATAAACGTGGCGCCGGTAGCCATCAATGAAATAGCGGCAACGATAAAGTCGGGCAGTTTTTTGAAATGTGTAAAGAGCGTGGCTTGCATAGCCAAAGCCATGGCCAAAAAGGCGATCCAGTACAGGATGAGGATGGCGAGCCAGATGGTGTCTGGCAAGTTGACGTTCAAATGAATCGTTAGACCTTCAGCTTCAGCTATACGTATATATAATGGTTGAGTACTTTATTGTTACATGATGATGATGATGAAGTCATAGACAACCTACGCCACTTGAAAGGAGCAGTAGGTACACTGCATTCTTTGTATCCTTCCTTGCCACCATAGCAACTTCCCCTATACAAATCATACGCGCGCATATAAATGTCAGAACAGTCACAACAGATCGACACAATTGTACTGCATCAATGTTTTTTTTAATATACCATAATCCCATATTGACAAAGTTGCCAAAGTAATCGACTTTAGCAAAGTAGACCGAGCGAAGCACAGGTAAATTGCCAGCTCCGCTGACAAGCACGAATATCTCAAACAAGAGTGCGATGATGGTGAGCACGACACCAAGAAGCTCGGCTTTGCTGACCATCTTTAGATATAAAGGAATGTAAATGGATTAGAGAAAGAAGAAGAAGAGGAAGTCGATCAAAGTTTTGGGTATCTCTGCAAAAGAGAAAAAAAAGCTAGGAGAGAAAATCATCTTTTGTACCCACGGACTGCCGCTCAATGTTGCACGAGCATTCGCGGCCTGTAATACAGTCTACAAAATTAGAGGAAGAAAGCTTTTCCCAACAAAACCATCATCTGCACTTGATGTTCATTCCGGGAGAATTGCGGGCTGGATATCTTGTTTTCATAAAATCCAGGTTCTTGGTCACTACTTTCTTGTGTATACATTTACATATTTAAATACAAGCCAGGAAAACGTTCGTCTCTCCGTTGCCCCGCAGGGTGTTTGAATTTCACTCAGACAACATGTATAAAACTCCTAAAGATCGCCTTTAAAGTTTTAGTCTCATATCTGAGGATAAACTACACTGCTTTAAAATAGAGAGTGAGATCGCCCATTCACAAGTACCAAATTGAAAGAAAAAGGTTGTTGTACTCCGTCTTTAATGCGATGATGAATCTGACGACGAGCTATCATCGTCATACAAAGAATGGCCAACGCCTCCAAAAGCAAACAATGAATGATCGTCACCAAGCCAGTTGTGTACAAGATTGGGTGCCTGAGCAAATAGACCTTGTGCATCTGCTGCTGCTGCTGTCGATGACGTGGAGTCGTCGTCTCTAGATTGATGGCGAGAGTACTTGTTTGGATCAAAATCGTGTAAAGCCGAAGGACCATTCTCGTTGACAAATGTCGTGATATCATCTGAAAGTCGATCGCGCATAGCCCGCAGCTGCGCTCCTGCACTCGGATCAATGACTGCAATCAATAGTGGTTTTAAGGATTTGTAGATATCCATTCCTGTTTCCACGGATCGAACGCCAATGTAATGGATGAATGGTTGAGCAATGTAGCTGAGTAGAGAAATCAAGGTGCATGCTTTCAGGTCGTAGGTGGTATTCTTGTAGAGGTATCCAAACAGCAAGCAAGAGTAGAATCCATAGATTGCCGGTCCAAATACTGCAACGACTAGGACTTTCCAGGTAGCCAGGACATCACGAGCTGCAATTTTAACACTAGAACCGGCAAGGGCCTCTATATATATATGCATCGGAAAATGTTCAGCAAAGTGTTATCCTAAGTTAGTACCAGTCTGTTCTGGTCGTACCTGCTTGTTTGCGTCTGCTGATAATCAATGCCAGCACAATGATAGGTGAATTCAAAAGTATGCTTTCAAAAAAATTCAACGGTCAGTCGAAAATATTGTTGCGTAATTCATTCTCTAAACTTACGCAGGGAATCCAATCATAGCAAAGCAGATTAATCGCAACAGGCGTGAAAACAGTACACGCGTTGCAGAGAATACGTTGGTATCCGTCCGTGCTACTTGATGATCTCGCAATCCAAAGTATTTCAAGGTATCATTGTAAGCCTGTACTTTTCGCTCAAGTTCTTTAAGCCTTGGATCGTTTTCGAAATACTTGTATCCAAGCAAAAATCTTCGATTCAGCTCTACGACTTGATCCAAAGAAAGCTTATTGTTGGCTACTGGTTTGTATAATCGTCGGGCTGCAGCGATGACCTGGTATATAAAGTTGCAATGAATGTTAATAATCAAATGTAGCAAGGAAATCCTTTACATTCATAATTACCATGAGAGTTTCATAGTTGGGCGCATTGACTGTGACGCTCTTCAAACCATTCTGCCCGTCTTTCAAAAGTTGTGAAATTGCTTCTCTCTTTGCCGCACCGCCTTGCTTGTACTTTTCCACGAGCGAGCGGTCGATGCTGATAGGCGGTCCATACGATACAACGGCGCGCGACCGGAATCGATGAGGGTGGAAGTAGTTAAGACCAATAGGTACAATCTTGACATTCAAGTTTTCGTGTTCTGCCATAGCACCTAGCGCCATGATAGCAAAGCCAGCTACATCCAATAAATTTTGCGTCAATGATCTATGAGTAATCATCATCATCATGCCTCTATGAAGCACTAGAGTACAAACCTTTGAGCGGCAACATTTCTGATCTGTCGTGGCTACCGCCTTCAGGAAACACAACAATGCAGCCATCCTCGGCCAAGCGAGTATGCACCTTGTCGTACAGAGAACTCTGATCCACATGTGGAATCACTTTAAAGGATACACCCGACGAGGAGGACAACACAGCCGCTTCATCGTCGTTCAAAGGTTCCTTCAGCTCGAGCTCGGTGTCGGAAACGACGTTGGCGACTGGGAGCTTGATCGTCTTGTTGATATTGAGCAAGTCGCGTGGTCTGATCTGCTGCAAGAACTGCGTATCTGTGCCGACAATGCGCGTGCTACCCGTAGTACCACGCACAGTGCCCTTGCCTTTTGTTGCAAGGTCCTGTGGACGAACGACTGGTACTATTTAGTCGATAAAAGGGAGAAAGAGAAAATGAGGAATGAGTTGGAGATTGTGTTTCTGGTGTTCCATATTAGACAACAAAAGACATACTTGCTTTCAAAAGACGCGCACCGGCTCCAATAATCTTGCGTTTGAATGAGGCTTCGGCCATGAGCGGTGCGAACCGGCGAGGGTTCGAAATGAGGACTAGTCCAGGATCAATGAACTGATTCGCGTGAGGTGCAACGATGAATATGCATGGTCCGTTCTCTGGAACCTGGTGCGAACCGGTGGTGCGTATCTCGCGAAAAAAGACAGATGTAATTACTCGATAAGCGCAGGTAACAGCGTTGTATGTAAAGTCGTCCATTTAAAGGCAAGGGGTGATATGTATACGAGTTAATGTAATGCACTCTTTATATAAGCAACTTGAGAAGAAAAGAAAAAAAAGAATCACATGCCGCTCTTGTCACAACGTGTGTGCAACCATACATGCAGCATGTTCCGCCAAACGGAGTATAAGCCCATCTTCTTGGTTCTAATAGTCGGCTGATACTTTTCTGTTTGTATTTAGCAAGTATGGATTTGTAGACTTTCAACCGCTACGAGTATAAGGAAAATTTACGAGTGTTATAGTCGATATCGCTTTCAAACAGCCTCATTTCCATTCGAGAGACGGAGTTGTCGCCTTCATGTTGGAACAATTAAAAAGCTGAGGAGCACAGACGTCTGGGATTAACCATCAGTCAAGAAAAATGGTAAATCACAAGCAGTAGAGCTTAAATAACCTCATGCTGACTTGCCAAAAATGCAGACAAGCGCGGCTGGAAGCAGATTTCTTTCTCTCTATAGTATGTTACCTGTGGAGTATTCAGCTATATGTACCGCGGGTCGATCTAATTATCCTTTAAGATTCTACAGCCTCTCGCTCTCAAAATACTCAATTATCGTCAAGTCTCGAATATTAACTCCAGTACATAGTAATATGTAGGGCTTAAATGCTACTGAGTTAGCAAATTATGCTATGATTTACGTAGTCATTTCCTGGTTTTCAATAATGAGGCATTGATATGGTACAGCTACCCAATTAATGCACGCCCATTATGCATATCTGATAATCGCTCTACAAATCTTGAATACACCTGCCAGGACTTAGCAGTAGCCATTATATCACATACTAAAAGCAGTCAGTCTTGTGGGCTACCAAGGCTGACCCACATTAGAGACTCTGCTAATTATCATCACAATGAGTGAATATAAACCTCGGGCTCAAACTCATACTTGGGCACTTTGATAAGTTTAAACGTTCGCTCGTTACGTTCAATATTTATCATGAAGAAAATGCCCACCGATTGAACTCAGTGAGGATCCAGATTGTAGCGACAACTAGGTCCATATTCATGTCCTTGACAAATGGCTGAATTGCCAACAAAGAGTGTATCGTAATGGAAAATAGGTATATATTAGCAATAAACAAAGTGTGTTTATCATAATTTGGTCAACTATTTGCTGGTACGGTTTTTTTTGATGTTGGATTTAATTTTGCATTTAAAAGACAACATCAGCAAAGCGCGTAATGTTCATAGGAAGAAAAGCTTACTGGGTAGTAGGAATCAGGGCTACATATTTGGATAACCGTTTCACAAGTTTTACGAGATCCAGATCAAAGAATTCCTAAGTCAAACCCAACGTGTCAAAAGAATTATTAACTCTTTTCCAATCAAGGCGGTTCAAATGGAATATTCTCCTTGGACGCTCGATATTGAACGAAATGGATTGCTTGAAGCAGCCTGTGAGCTTGGCGTTGCCATTGTGTGCTAGCAAGTGTCTGGTGGTGGACTGTATTCAATTATCTACTACAATTGTTACTAACTACTACATTTACAATTTATGTAGCTCCCGCACTTGGAAGAGGCTTTTTGACAGGTGCCATCAAATCTCTAGATGACATGGAGGCCGACGACAGCCGACGCAACTATCCTCGTTTCTCTCCCAAGAATCTCCCCAAGAACCTCGAATTGGTCGACAAGATCTATCCACTTGCATCCAAGAAGGGCGTCACTCCAAGCCAGTTTGTGCTTGCCTGGGTGCTTGCTCAAGGCCCAGACTTTTTCGTCATCCCAGGTACCAAACGGGTCAAGTATTTGGATGATAACCTCGGAGCTAGCCAAGTCACTTTGACGCCCGAGAAAGTTGCAGAAATGCGAAAGGTTGTTGAAGAGGCAGAAGTTGCTGGAACACAATACAAAGCCGATTACAAATGGGCAGACAAGACTAAAGAATAAATAAAACGATGATATGCCCTCTTGATGGAATACCGCACTTCATCCTGTTCACCGGATACATTGTCTTTTGTTGTCTAGGTTTCACAATGTGTTGTCATGAAGAGCGATCAGAATTGGTTTCCATGGAGACGCGAGATACAAGATTCTTCTAGTCCTTCCTTGCCGTCATTACTGCGCCGTACCTTTTGTTGACAATCTCCGGGTTTCCTGTTTTGTATACAAGCTGCCAAGTGCTGATCGTTCGTTTGGTGTGTGACACACAAGTTCGTATGGTTCAAGCATGAGAAAAAGCTGCGCGCAGGCAAGGCGCGGAGCGCGCATTATCATCCCACACGCACGCAACAACCACCTCCCCCACATCATTGGTGCCGCCGGCTGCAAGTATAGATAAAACTGCCGCAGCTGTTGTCGCAAACGTATCGAAATCTCTCTAGTCGGATTCGCTGGCAATGGGGTCGATCAAGAAGCCGAGTGACAATGCAATCCGAGAGAGGTTGGGTCGTTTGTCTCTTTGATGCGGAACAAATAGTTTATACTGCCAAGAACGCTCTGGGATGGTCGAGCCCAAACAGTGGATCGACAAAAGCATCTATTGTTGTTGCTGCGAACTTTTCTTTTTGGGTATAGAGAGAAAAGATCTGGAGGATGGACATCGTGGCCGCCGGGATGAGCACTACGTGTAGCTGACATCCACCACTTTTATTTTTTCTCCGAGTGTTTTTAATTATTGATGATTAAATTAGAACAAGAACTAGCGATAGGAATGACACGATATCAGGATAAGCAGAAGTAAAAGAGAGCTGAGAATAAGTATGACTGATTGATTGAACAAAGTTTGAAAGGAAATAACATCGTTGGTAGTGTGAGCGAATGGGAGCTTTATGTAGGTCCGCAGTCGCGTCGAGAATCCATCTGCTCACACACACACACACACACACACGCACAACGTACAACGGACGCAGCATCATCATCGTCCCGAGGGTTTGAAAAAAAAGGGTTATAAAATGCCCTTTCTCTCTCTTTGACTTTTTTTCCTCCTCCTTCTTTACCAATCTACCACTCCCTCTTTTTCTTCTCTTTCTTCCTTTTGTTTGTAATTTTTTCCTTCTATAACCCCACACGCACACACACACCAAAAGCGCTCACTGTCAATGGTGACCAAGGAAGAGCTGCGGACGATAACTTTTACAAAACTCAATCACTATTATCAGTCAAATAATCAAGTGCCTATGCGACACTTTGTTTTAATCAGCAACCTTTTAAAGACCAGCGTGCTAGAAGTAGACGAAACAACAACAGCAACTCGAGTATTCAGCATGGACCCTGCTGTAGACGAGCAACTGGAACAGCAATGGCTGGATACATGTCTCGATGGCTTGGAAGAGCAGGAGGATTATCCAATGCACGAGCAGGACCAACAAGAGAACGAGGACGACTTGTACTGCGAGGACGATGATGACGATGATAACGATAGCGACGAGGATTCGGAGGAACCGACACTTGAAAGCCTATTTGACATGGTGGAACAACAGCAGCCACAGCAGCAACAACAATTGCAAGATGATTGCGAGAGGTCGTCGCCCGCCAACGCCGAATACCCGTTCTCTGTCGAGAACCACCCGCCGCCGCTGCCGTTCTTATGCACTCTGTTTTCATATCGACAAGAAGATTGATATCCCCCTTTTCAGCTATTTCTCGCATACCGCGCGCTTTATTCAAGAGCCTTGTACCATAAAGCTTTTCACCTGCTGCATACCCTCCCTCTGTAAAAGAAAATGGCATCATCCCCCTCCTTCACTGTCTTGTTTACATATACTTCACACATACTTGTTTATAATAAAAAAAGTTAAAAAAAACTTTGCTTGGTCCTCCCTATTCAAAGACAAGGTCGGTTGGGCTCGGGCGAGACCGCGGTGTGTGTGAATGAGAGAGTTGGGGCGATAGAACAATGTAGACGTCAGATTCTGCAAATGACGTTCGGGTAGGTGGGAAATCATGGCAACCAAGTAAAGAAAAAAAGAACGGGAGCCGGACCTGTTTTTATTTAATTTAAGCTGTTCCTTTTTACACGGCATCGTGCTGCTGCTGGTGGGTAGTACAATGCAAATATGCAGGGAGGGTCGTCTTTAAATGGTGAGTGATGTTAGCAAGGCGAAGAGCTATAGACAGATTGGCAACAAGGAATAGAGCCAGAAGAGTCATGGTTACAGAACGAAGACTTCGGCTTGGAGAGAGACTGTTGCAACCTCCTCGTTGTTGTTGCTGGTGGTGATTGTGGATGATAAAGCTTAATTGATGGTAAAGACGTACGAGTTCCAGCGCTCTGCTGTGTTTTTGATCATTAGTGAGACCTGGAAAAAAAATAAGGGGAACATTGCTTTGTGAGCTACTACGTTATCCTGTCTCTCTGACACATCCTTTGCAATACTTGCCTTGAGAAAATATACTAAACGCGCTCTGAACTTGCACTTTCCCGCCCTCTTCTGGTAAACTCCTGATACAGGTGATTATATGGAAGGTGCAAGACCTATGTGATTTGACTGTTGTTTTTACGCATACATGGCGCTGCCCGATGGAGCGTTTCTCGATGAGCCGGAGCCTGATTGATCGTGCCGAATTTGGCCTGTGCAGGCGCAACGCTCCTCTTCGACGATGCGTTCGCCAATCTCCAATCTTAACATTCGATACTATATATATATATATTGATATGCTTTTTGGGTTAATGGCAAACTGACCGATCTGTACGATGCTTTTCCGCACACCCCCAGAGATATCATTGTATACACTTGCCTTCAAATCGATCACTGAGAACTCTCTGCAGAATGTTTTGTTCAAAAAGGAGTTGGTATGTATCGGTGATGGATGACTGGTTGAGAATTTCATCCATGCCAATGTAAAAATATTGGTCATTGATGACTCCAGAAGATGATACAAAGCAGCTGGAGCATAATAGAGTCTTTTTGCAGTTGATAACATCTTGTACAAAATGTTCTTGTTTGTCTGAATTTGCAATGGTTGAAGCAAGAGATATCGTGGAAGCTGACCGAGTCCTTTGTGACCCTACATCGTTGTTACTGTGCTGTTGTAAAAGATCGGTCAAGAGATCGTATGCATAGTCTCGAGTAATAAAAGATGCAAAGATATACTTTAAAAGAGACAGTAAAATAAATTGTATATAAGTTGTCATGCAAGTGGTGATGATCGTCGTACAAATCGTTGCTGGCCCTTACTTTGTCACCATCTATTGTACAAATCTGGATACCGTTGGGTATGACTTTGGCTGTCATGCGTTTTTCAATGCTACCAATGTCAGTAAATGGTATAGCCAACTAAAACGTGATAATAACGTAACAATGTTATCATTCCACACAATTTTCTTTTTTCGTGTCTTTGACCTTGTATACTTGCCGTGGTAAGCCAGCCGAAAATATTGGCTTTAAAGCATACATGATGCTCAGATACGTACAAATGTCCTTGTACAAGAATTTCTTTCTTTAAAGCGCATTTATATACTAAGAGGTAGAACATGGTTTAATCGTTTTAGGTCTAATTCTCATGGCACAGTCGTTCTTTTACCGTCCAGCAACGCTTCTTGTTGAGCAATTTCGGGAAAGAATGCTTTGAATTCAACAACTCGTCGTCTCGGATGATGGTGTTGGGTATTGTCGGCACCAGATAATCCAGCATCCTGTTTGTTGGACACAGGCTGCGGTGGCGAAAGTGGTGTAGAAGAAGCTTGTAAGTTTAATCCATCGCTGGTGGTAGCAGTTTTGCGTCGTCGTTGTCGTTTGGGACCATGAAAAAACATTTTAAAGAGTAAAGACGACAAGATGAATGAGCCCGGTGTCATTTAAGAAAAGAAGAAGCAGAAGAAGAAAAAAAAAGAAAAGGATCGTCACTGTGCTCGTGCCAGGGATATTTAGAGACGAAAGGAGAGAGCAGGAAAAAGATATTCTGTCAGCGTACACACACACACTCTCTCTCGCGCGCCGAATGTAGAGCCGAAGATGACAGATGATGTTGCATATCCATTTCGGAAAAACCTCGTCGGGGTTACCGATACTAAACAGGGTCATTATTTATGAATAGGGCACGTCAAAAAGTTATCATGACAGATACAAAAAGTCAAATCCGATTATCCGCCTTTTTACAAAAAAAACAAAGAAATAGGCAACATGTATAACTTCTTTATATGATCAACTAATTTAAAAAGAGAAGAAGTTGAAACAGAAAAAGACTAAATAAAAGAAAGAAGAAAGAGGATAGTATTTAAAGTTTATCCTGCTGCAAGTCAATTCTCGTGATGACAGGAAAAGTCTACTACGGTGAAACCACTTGCGGTGCTTGTTGCTGTTGTTGTTTTTCAGATGCAATTCCATAGACAGCACTGTCTTTAAGCAGAGGTGGAGGTAGCGGTTTGACAAGGAAAGGTGAGCTCCGCAACACACCATACTTGTTCTCGGCAGCCGATGTTGCCGCTGTATCGACAATACCAGCACCGGGCCGTTGCTGATGTTGGAAATATCCGCCGCCCTCGCCTAAATTAAGCAGGTCTAGAAGCTTGTGATAGACAAACTTGTACGCCCACACGTTGCCGCGTATCCGTCGAATGTCGAGGATGTAGAGCCCAGGCAGGTTGCGGAACCGACATATCTCAACAATAAATCGTATCTCTTTGCCTGAATCAATGGTCGGATTACCGTAGATGGGTTCTGTGAACGAACGTGGCATATTATCGTATGCTCCACCTGATTGTTGATGCTGCTGCTGCTGAGAAGTGTTGGATGAGATGGATAAGAGTGAATGGGATGATGGTTTCGGAATACGTTCTCCCGCCTCCTCCTCCGCCTCCTCTCCCTTCTCCTCTTCGTCTTCTTGGACAATGGAGGATGCAGCCGAAAGATGGCCCGGGTCAGGGAATAAGCTTTGAACGGACGGGGCTGTTTGGGCGTCTTCATCGTCATCCTCAATGCTTTCATCGTCCTCATCGTCGTCGCTGCAGCTAGTGCCATTATTCGTAGTCGTCGTCGTCGTCATCGTCGCAGTTAACATATTAGGAGCAGATGGAGGTAACCTCGGTGCCTGATGGACCTTAGCCTTTGGACGCACACATTTTAGCGTGTAGTCGCCATCGTTCTTGATAACAATGCCCAGCGCACAAAGTGTATGCGAGACTTGTATCATGAGTTGATCGGGTGACTTGCTAGTCAATGCTGTCTTGTCAAGTGCTCCGTGATGTACACGAAGTTTGCTTTCAGCTTGTTGAACATTGTTGTCGATCATTTCGGACAGACCAACCATTGTATGAGATCCTGGTTTAATCACTTCATTGTCATCCAAGACTGGCGGTGAAGGTGGTGATACTGACGGTGGAGGTGGCAAGTTGCTGCTTACAGCAGGATTATTGCTGTTGCTGGAAAAGGATTGGGTTGTAACGGTAGTTTCTGCAGATTGACGATGATCTTTGCCTGTCGACAAATAAAGCTTAGTTATCAGCAGTAAAAGCAGTATCATTCCTTTTCTCTTCCGATTACCTTGAGATCTACGTTTAATCCACGCCATGACCTTGCCAGTTTTCGATTTGATTTGCTGATGATGCTGTGATGGTGTAGGAGGAGGAGGAGGAGGTGAAGAAGGTGTGTCAATAGATGCCACCATGCCGACCAAAGTTGCTGGGTCCAATGAATGACGGTTGTTGGCGTTGCGGGCCCGATCTGTGCGACCTGAACCGTGCGTCACAGCCTCCTTTTTGTTGTTCTTGGACATCACGGCCTTTGCAGCCATCCGGCCACTATGTATGCCCAATGTCATGGATTTTTCGTTCATTCCACTTGTGAGTGCCTTGAGCGATTCTTGCCTGTGCGCCTGGATGCTGTCCTGAATCTCACTAGCCAATACCGGCTTTGCAGGGTCTTTCCGTCGCATGCGAAGACTAGCCATAAACTTGCTACGTAGTTTGGAAGGCATCAAGGTTTCAAATTGATGATGGGGCTGCTGAGTAGCAGTAGCAGCAGCAGCAGCAGCAGCGCTGGAAAGCTCCATGGCAGTCGAATCATTCTGTTTTGGACCTTCTTTATCCGTCTTCGTTGGTGTAGTCGGCGCGGACAGTGTTGTTGGCGGCGGTGCCATGGAAGCACATCGTTTGCGAACATGACTTGGTTGATACTTGGTACCCGTGAAAAAGCTGAGCAGTCGTTCTCGACGCGGAAGTTGTGCCTTTGTCGGCTTCGGTGTTACTGGAGATAATTCGGTTGGAAATGGGCAAGGAGGTCGTCGTCGAGGTGATGAATGATCATGGATGCTATTGCTGTTGTTATCAACGACAATAGCCGTTCGTGCTTTGCGATTTCGATAAGTCGGGATACCGACTTGTCTGCAGCTGGCCGACCCACTGTGAGCCGCCGCAAAGTTGCTGCATGCACTGTAGCAGGTCGTGAACGGTAATCTTCTGTCACACCGCCGCCCTTGTTCTTTTTTTCGCCGGCCGCGGTGTCTGCTTTCATCTCCTTAAGTGGCGCAATAATGCTGACATTCTCGGTGTCGACTGCTTTCTGATCATCGTCGCCGTTTTCGTCGTGGTCCCCACCGCCGCCGCCTTCATTGCAGGTATTCGTTGCCTGAGAATTGGACCACACCATTCTTCGGTAACTGGGTATAAACGATTGCTCAGCTGCAACAGCCGCCTCTTTTTCCAGTTCATCGTCGGTCTTTTCGAACAGAGAGCGGTATTGCTTTAGCCATGGATGTTGCTCAATCGTTTCAAGAGTACATCGCTTGCTCGGGTCCGGAACAAGCATTTGACTCAAGAGATCCTGAGCCTCTGCGCTGATATGTTTCGGAAATGCCGGAGGATTTGTCAAGATGTAACGATAGAGTAAGCTGATGTTGTTACCATCAGGGTTGCAGGGGTCATCGTCAAAGGGGAGGTAGCCACACAGCATAGCATACAGGATCACGCCGCAGGACCAGATATCAACGGAGGAACCAGCATAGAGACCATCGTTCACGACCAATTCTGGTGCTGCGTAGCATGGGGAACCACAAGAAGTGGCCATGAGATCATCTTCTTTGGACGAGAATTGGTTGGCAAAACCGAAATCTGTCACGATAATGTTGCGATGTCTATCGAGAAGGAGATTTTCCTACTGATCACATGTCAGTTACATGTCTTGTCTTTTCTTTCGTCTTTTTCCATGCATAATTGTGTGGATTCTATTCTTTTCTCATCTCTCTCTATCCCATCTCTTTAACACATCTTACCAGTTTCAGGTCTCGATGGACAATCTTTTTGCGATGCATATAATGGACACTGCTGATCAATTGTGCAAATAAACGACGCGCATCTTTTTCCTTAAGCGAACGATGCGCAAGGATGTATTCAAAAAGTTCGCCTCCTGCAGGAGAGATATTAAAGTTGTTATGTCATTTAATTGGGATACAGTAATGTTTACGTCGCGCGGCCGGCGCGGTCTGCATGGAGAACTTACCGGAGGCGTATTCGAGAATGATACCAATGTATTTTTCTGTTTCAACAACATTAAACAATTTGACAATGTAAGGATGTTTGAGTGTCTTTATAATACACAGTTCGTGTGTGTGTATATGAGAGAGATAAGTGTTTGTCATGAAATATATCTTGTATATATATACATATACCTTGAGTGCATGTATTTCTCGCTCGACCTTGTTCAGACGAGAGGCAGAGCATCCGACGGTCTCTTTACGAATCAACTTGATAGCAAACTATAAAATAGATGTAGCCAAAATAAGGTTTCATGATTAAGTATATATCCCGAGTTACACCCGCATTTTTTTTCTTTGTTCCTCACTCCCTAACCTCTTGCCCTGTCTGTGTATGCACCGCCAATTTCACTTTTCCAAATTCTCCTTCACCCAATGTTCGTAGCAACAAATATGGGCCTAATTTGATTTGTCGTCTATGCGCCCTGAACGTCGTAGTTGTTTTGCGGAACGTTGGGAACGAATCAAATGGTTGTGGCGACGTTGTTGATAATTTAATAGGTTCAACATTTTGTTGTTCAGTCTTATCCGGAGGATCTGTTGTCGTGGTTGGCATGAGCATTTAGACGTGAAAACGGTGGGAGAAGAGAAGAAAAAGATAAAGCAAAAAAAACGAAAAATGAATTAAAGGAAAAAAGAAACAAGGGAATGCCTGGAAAGAAAGGGACTGCTTGAAGGAAGAGAGAAATGAAATGAAAAAATAGGATGCGTGCATGACACAGAGAGAAAAAGAGTGCGAAAAAAAGAAGATTCAGGGGTTCAGATTTTTTGATGCCTCTCTCTCTCTCTTCATCACGCATCGAAAACACGAGACAAAAAAAATTACATGTACGGGTATGCAGAGAAATTTTTCCTGCTGCAGAGTACTTCTTTGCACCGGAAGCTAATGATTTAGCAGTTAGGCAAAGGCGAGTTATACATATAGTTTCCGATATCAGTACGTAGCAGTGCTTCTAGGGAGAGGAGCAGCAAAGCCAAGAAAAGAAGGGGAGGTCGCTGTCATTCTATACAGAACCAGGTCTTTTTTGCGACGTTTGGCTAGGAAAACACAAATAAAGACAACAACAAAAGGGAGAACGCCAATGCTGCTTCTCTTCGTTACGCCAAAGAAATATATACATTATTGTCACTTGATTTCAAATTTGTTCCCTCTAATTTTTTTGATGCCATCCATCGATCTGGCTGTGGGCGATAATAACCGCATATGCAAAATGCACATTCTCCGGAGAGCTGTCCTTAGCACCGATGAACTCTAAGCGAGTTCATAAAAAAGCTGCAGTTTTACACACTTGACAGCGCAGCAGAAAGTTGAGGAGAAGGGAAAAGCGCGCGCGCATACACGTATAATTTCAGTTTTCCACCCGCCCTATTTTCATGTTGACAACATGCGACATTTGACAAGTGAGTGGGTTTGTTGGTGTCACGTTTCACTGCTCAGGATGGAATCAATGTATGTACCTTTTTAGGACACTGGACCCGGTCTTTACATAAATGATTACATTTATGTATGTACCTCAGAAAACAAGCAAGGGGTGAGGAGCATACATTTGACAGAACATGTCCAGGCTAATGGATGATATGGAAGGAAAAAAGAAGATGTCTTCATGTCTCCCTATAACCCGCCATCGATCTGTCATTTTTTCCATAATGTAGTGCAGGAAATGCACCCGATTTGTCCATATAGCCGGATGGACAGCAATCTTACTCGATTTCTCCTATTGACTCTAGGAGTTCTGGAAAAAACGCATACATTTGATGCTTATATGTACATCATCAGCTTGCTTATCTCCCCACTTTTATTAATTCAATAATTATATCCTTTTGTCTAAAATCCAACGACCAATTTGCTGGCCATAATAGCAAGGCATGCCATGCTAACCAGACTAGAGATTGCAACCGCTCCATCGGTGGAAACGACTGCTGCGCCGCCGCTGTTTTGACCGTTACCATTCGATGAAGAAGCCATGTTGGGTTTGATATCGGCGCACGTCTGGAGATCATCTCGCTTGGGCAATAGCGACTGTGCATTTCCTTCGAAATCGCACTTGCCTTGTATGTTATTTTGCATGTACAGGTTGTACAACCAGCTCAGTTTCTCGCTTGGGCTGCAGAACGAGAATGCACCGTATCGTCCCTTTTCGGCATCGCCGCTGATTTCATCGCAAGATACCATGCCGCACAACATATCGATTTGCGCGCCAATTGGACTGTCTCCATTTGTTCCATCTGCGTTTACAATCTTCTCCGAGGCGCCGCATGACAGGTTATCGCGCATGCATTCACACGCACCGGCCGAGGGAGTGGGCGGCAAATTGATAGATGCTTTCCAGTTTTCGCTGTGCTGAGGGCACTCAGGTGCTTGACGCTCCTCGGTGAATGCATCCATGTTGATTCCCTTTGGTTTAGCCTTGGCCAACGCCTTTTGCAAGTTGTTGTAATCTGTCAGGAGCTCAGCCTTGCCACTATCGACCTTGACCAGACCATAATTGTTGCTTTCCTGAGTCCACTCGTACACGACACCGCCGGACCACACATCGGTCATTTCTGGTCCGAAAATAGCTTCCACTTCGGTGAATTCGCGAGGGGTGACGAGATTGCAGCCGAATTCAGACAAGAAGACAGGTTTGGCATAGTTGGCAAATTCCTTGGTTCGATCGGCATACCCGGATTTTTCAAATGATGAGCTGCCACACCACTCGTACATGTTGACGCCAAAAAAGTCGGCCTGGGAGTCCTCGTCGCCGCATGCAAAGTAATCCTTGATGGCGTCACGGATATACTCGTCGTCGTTGCTAGCGTAACCGACCGGGATGTAGCGTTTCTTGGTCGCCTTGATGAATTTTTTGATGTCGCGGATGGCAGCCTTGACATAGGCAGATGCGAGCGTGTTGGTCTTGTCGTTGGTCACTTCGTTGCCTGCAATGAATGCCAAAATATTATCGTAATCGGCAAATGCATCGACCGTCTTTTTGTAAGCGTCGTACAGGCGCACATTGTATTCGGGCGATTTGCGGTTGACAGAAAATTTGGGTGTGGCAATGTCCAACAAGACATAGATACCGGCGTCCGCAAACGATTTCATACATTGGTCATGGTTCTTTGTAGGGTCCACCTATACGCAGCATGTGTTACGTTGCGTGTGTCAGTTCACGTTCGCAATGGATATGAACACTATTCAAGTATATATATATATATATATACCTCATACACACGGACCACGTTGAGTCCCCAATTTCTGCATCAAGGATGCATCTCGTGCACAAGCCGCTGCATCTGCGAGAGGATCGGCAGTGATGCTGTTTGTAGATGTCTTGTTGCTAGATGATTCGCCTCTTGGTTGATATGCGACACTGTAAGAAACAAAATAAATATGTGAATAGGATGATGAGCGATATCAACGTTTTGTTTCTTTATTCTTCTCACCCTTTGATAAAAAATTGATTTTTGGTGACAGAATCAAATAGTTTGTGTCCCTTGATAACGATTGGATGCAATGCCCGTACAGCTACGATCGCGTAAAATAAAAGGCCTAACACCAGCAACCTCATGGAAGAAGTTCAAACAACGAGTAAAGAAGAAAAAGAGAGAGAGAACTAAGAAAAACATATACACATTTTCACTTCGTTTGATATAAATCAAGGCTGAGATAGGTAAGTTTTTTTTCCTTGGTTAAGGGGGCGTTCCTGATTCTGGCTCACAATGGAATGTCGCATTACACATTTCAGGTAATAATCACTTGTCTCCCTTTCATAAATATTAAAAGTTGCGCTTTTTTGGAGTGATGTTAGTAAGTAGATTTCGCATGGATGAATAAACAATAATACGATATACATCTTAGAAGTAGAAAACGATGTAATTGAATCAAGAAAAGGAGCACTCACTGTTTGTACATCAAACATATAATTACCATATTTATTCTTGGCAGCTTGTCTGGAATGTAGATTCATGTTTATTCGAAAAGATTCTGTATATTCTTCATGAATAGGTTTTAAAAATATATCAAAGTTATAGTAAACGACTTGGGCAGTAACAGTTCGAAAGCAAAAGTAGTAAAATATAAAAAAGTTCTGTCTCGAAGCAATTGGTACAATAGAATTTATTATCTGATTACTTTTCGTTCTTCATTTACACACACAAGCAGGATGGACATTAGACTTCAATCTAATCGATTGTGAAAGTCGAAAGACGTTTGACGCCGTCCTCCCACGCCTGTCGCTGCATCGACGACTTTGCGCATTTCTGCCATCTCTTCAAGTAGCCAGTTTTACATATATAACGTTGTTCCATCAAGATATTTGACGCACTTGGTGCCTGGGATCACAAAAAATCTGGTCCCTGAGCTAACACCCAAGCAAACACAAACTAGGCTTCTCGTAACACCCTTTTTGGCTGTGAATTTATGAATCTTCTAAACGAGCTCAAGTTCTTGGAAAAGTTTTCGGGGGCAAAACCGAGAGTATTCGCGTCGAGCATCTCCTGGCAGGTTCAAAGTGGTCTGGTGTAGACTTTATGGTTCCAGTAAGTAATCCTCAGCCTATCGGGGAGCTGTTTTGTGTTACATAACAGAACAACGGACGGTACTAAGAGACTTTGCGAGGTTAGCTTGAAGTATGGAACCGGCGACAGGCTCAGCGTGCTTGCCAGACAACTCCCGCCAACGATCAACTACAGAAAGCAATACATGGGAGAAACTCGTTTTAGCAAACATCAACCGCAAACGGCCTGCCGATCATTACAGAGGTGTTTCTAGACGAGTCTTATTGTCATTTTGATCACCACAACCATCGGTTGTATTTCGACAATTGGACAGCGAAAGACTCGGTGCGCAAGTATTGCCTGGTCATAAGCAGCTTCGTAATCTCTCTCTGGTCCGGATGGGAAGTCGACTATGATCAAGTTAGTTTTCGCCTTAGGGATGCCATCACGGAGCCTACCCGCAAGTTTGTACAGGACATTATCCAAGCAACATCAAAAGACGAACAGGTCGCGCTACAAAACTCTGTGCTCGACCGATTGAAAAGGTTTGGGGATGGGCCAAGAACCGGATTGCGGCGAAACCAGTTGAAGCAACTGCTCCTGGAACCACGAGGGACTAAAAGTACGATATTCCCGTCTCTAGGATGAATGGCTGTGGGCTATCCAAGGGACTGTTGAAAATATAAAAATCTGCAGGTAAAATATCAATTAAAGGACAATCTTTATGCAATGCAGAAGAATCTCCTATTAGCGTTGCATTTGCACGTTGCACAGGATGCAGATCCACCAGAAATTCGTTTATCAAATGATCGAGCTAATGGATTTTAGCATACCAACGAAGGAAACTGAATTTGGAAACTTAATGCTTTATTTGGGCGCTGCCCTCATAATTGCACTGTTGTCTCTTGCATCGCTGCTGTCCTGAACATGGTCAACCAAATAAGTAAGTTGTGGAACCCATCTTTCTTACCTGTCGCTAACTGTGGTCTAAGAAGAAAAGAAACCAAACATGTCTCTTCATCGGCTTCTGATGTCTTTGTGTTCACAGTCGGCGCAGGCAGACGGATGCGGAGATGTCAGTCCTTTCCTGACAAACGTTGTAGAAACAAATAAACACAGGCGAAAGACATGCAAACCTGGATGGCTTCTTGTAGTCTCGTAACAACTGCAACACCTTGGAGATTTCTATTTGGCCTTTATTTCCGTTCTACTCAAATGGCAAAGCCTTTGCTGGAAAGTTTCATGATTTTTGAACATGACAGCTTACCAAGCGCGTACATTTGGGTCTATTTTTATCGCGTTGTCTAAACTCAATCATCTCCTTTTATCGTCTTTTTACTTTACAGTGTATGTAATTGATGTCAAAAAAAACCCTTTTTATGTATACAACTTGCTTCACACACACGACCGAGTGAAGAGTGGGCATTTGAGTCGCCACATACACTGTGTGCTCTCGAGTTCTTTACTTTCTATTTGCATGGCGAATCCTGTTTCCCTCTTTCTCTCTTGTCTTATACATACCTTGTTTCCGAAAGCAGCTTGTTGATGACGACGCTTGTTTCATTTTGGGCCTGCCTTACGCGTACACTTTCCAAAATAAGGACTGACTGTATCGTTTAGGCCGCAGCTCTTTCGGCAGAAAATTTGTATATTCCGACTTGACAGTAACATTTAAAAGAAGGAAGAAGCCCTATATGATCTCTTTTTCTTTGCATCGAAAATCCCTCGAAAGAAAGAAAAAATATGGTTGAGCTCAGACAACTTGGAAAGAATGGACCCAAAGTGAACCCACTTGGTAAATAACCACGCTGTTTCTATCTAGTCCATGAGATTACTTGCTCTTCTAACGTATAGCGTTTGTTCTCAGGTTTAGGATGTATGGGTATGAGTGAGTTCTATGGTCCTAGTGACGAAAAGGAAAGCATTCAAGTTCTTGAGCGTGCGTTGGAGAAAGGGTAATAAGAGAATTTCGTGACGATCATTGTGTAACACTAATGACTCGACTCTAACAACAAACAATCCGTATATACAGCTGCACTTTTTGGGACACTGCAGACGTTTACGGTCAAGGCAAGAATGAGCGGTTATTGAGCAAAGTAC
>KK100165.1:16668-30615 GCA_000611695.1 Rhizomucor miehei CAU432 | reverse complement strand
GCATGGGTGCTTGGTCGAGGTTCCGATTTCTTTGTTATCCCAGGCACAAGGCACATGAAATACTTGGAGGAAAAATCTCAAAGCTGGCGAAATCACTCTGACTGCGGAGGAAGAAGCCGAAATGCGAAAAGTTGTAGACGCTGCCCGGATTATTGGTGATCGCTATCATCCTAAATTTCTCAAGGCTACGGATCCACAGTAGCTTTTGAGAAACAGGAGAGTTTGTTGGAACCATCCTGGAATAATAAAACAATGAAAATCACTCTGGCTACGAAAATCATTGTTCTCTTGTCCTAGCTTCCCCAAAGTTTGCTGCTGCGAGCACATGAGAAGTCTTCATAATTCATACCATAATTGATAGTACCATTGAAATGATGATGTTTATCTCTTTATGTTTCTTCTCTTCTTTTTGTGGGATCAAAGTGAGGGTTCTATATGGAATTGCCATGGCTACGTTGTCATTGGTGGCTTTTCATTTTGGTAATGCGTTATCAAGGGAAAACGTTTGGCGCGCATAAATCAGCAAGCATTCCAAACACTCTTCCCCCCCACACCTCTCAGTTGCCCAATGTCCACTTACGCTGCAGTGTATACCTGCACGGAATGTAAATTAAGATCTCTACGATTGAGACCTGGAGCCTTGCGATCAGTCGAACGCCGCCTCTTTCACGCTGCTCGTACGCTCCAAAAGCACGTTAGCGAGGTTGACAGCAAAGACGATGGTACCGACTTTGTAAAACCAGTTGACAATAGCATTTCGTTAATTCGCTTTCTTTTAAACAGTGATTAAGAACCCTGCCAACGTTCAGCTCTTATCGCCACGATTGCAAGAGCAGGTGCTGGGAGCGTATTCAAAACGGTCCAAAGTCAGCCGTGCAAAGGATCGCGAGAAACTTGCTATACAGCATTTGAAAAAGCAAGAGATATGGGGAAAGACTAGCGATATACAACCGCCCATCAACTTACGACTACCATCACTTTACGGAAAAGACATCGAAGATCATTTTGTACGGATAGGCATTGAGCAGTCTGGAGGATATCTCACGAAAGCGGAAACTTTTGCAAAGGTTCAATTGCCACCTATGCCCAAAAAATGGAGTCAACAGAGCGGCTGGACACGTTACGACAAAGAATCGGTTAGCAAAGTGCCTCATCCTCTGGAAGACACGGTTGCTTTTGACGTCGAAGTACTGGTTGGCACGAGTCAGTATCCGGTCATGGCTGTAGCGGCGTCAGCTGATGCGTGGTACTCTTGGACATCACCTTTTATTACGGGAGAAAGCAGCAGTCCAGAGCATTTGATACCATTGGGCAAAACAGAAAGTGGCGAACGGCTTGTCGTAGGACACAATGTAGGCTACGACCGAGCGAGGATAGCAGATGAATACAGTCGCGTCCTGTCTGGTCTGCGTTTCCTGGATACAATGAGTTTGCACATTGCAGTATCGGGACTTTGTTCTCAACAACGACCGCAATGGATCAAGCGACGCAATCAAGAAGAGGCAGCTATCGAATCAGCATCCGGAACGTCAGAGGATGAGATAGGAGAAGTCAAGTTTTTCGACGTCAGTTCACTCAACAGTTTAAAGGATGTCGTCAAATTCCACTGTAAAACCGAGATGGACAAGTCGACAAGAAGTTATTTTGAAACGGGCACGTTGGAGGACGTTCGAGAGAATTTTCAAGAAGCCATGCAATACTGTGCGCAAGACGTTGCCATGACGCATGCTGTATACAAGACAGTATTCCCAAAATTCCGAGCAAACTGTCCGCATCCTGTATCTTTTGCCGGCATGCTACTTATGGGCAACTCGTTTTTGACAGTGACAGAAAAATGGGAGGAGTATTTGAAACGATCTTCAGGAAAACATGAAGAGCTTAGCGGCATGTTGGATGTGAAACTGCGCGACTTGGCAGAGAAGGCAAGAGAATTGGTGACACAGCCTGATGCCTGGCAGAGCGATCCCTGGTTGAGCCAGCTAGACTGGACAGTCAATCCACGGCAGCGCAAACTCAAGGGACAGCCTAAATGGTACAAGGATGCATACGATTCAAAAACAGAAATGCTCAAGGTCTCTATCCGATCAAGAATTGCTCCTTTATTGCTGCGACTAAAATGGAACGGATATCCGCTGCATTACATGGCGCCTTACGCGTGGTGCTACAAGGTCCCACTGGATCAATTGGAGGAGAGTCTGGAACCCAAAGTTGTTCAAAAGGATGAAAAGTATGCATACATCAAGGTCCCGCACAAGGATGGCGAGCAAGCAAACTGTGGCAACCCGCTGGCGAAAAACTACATTTCCTCTTTTGAAGACAAGGTGCTCACATCAGAGTTCGAAGCTGCAAGACAAGCCCTGGAACTTAACGCGCAGTCAGCATACTGGATCAGTTCTCGCGAACGGATATTGGGCCAGTTTGTTGTTTGGGATAACAATCCAACTGTCGATATGAAGCTGCCCGAACGGCGCTCAAAACCGCACTCGAAATACGGAATCATCCTGCCACAAATGGTCACTATGGGAACCATTACCCGTCGTGCTGTTGAAAAGACCTGGTTGACGGCAAGCAATGCAAAAGCAAATCGTATCGGTTCTGAACTGAAATCAATGGTACAAGCACCGGAAGGCTACACAATTGTGGGTGCAGACGTGGACTCGGAAGAACTCTGGATTTCAAGCGTTATTGGAGATGCACAGTTTGGATTCCACGGTGCGACGGCGCTCGGATGGATGACTTTGCAGGGTTCCAAATCCGAAGGTACCGATTTGCATTCCAGAACAGCCAGTATCTTGGGAATCAGCAGAGACAAAGCCAAGATATTCAATTACGCGCGTATCTACGGCGCTGGCGTCAAGTACGCGACCAGCCTATTGCTTCAATACAGTCAGGACATGGATTCGGAAACTGCAAAGACACGTGCAGTGGAATTATATGCAAGCACAAAGGGAGAGAAAGAACATTCCGCAAAGAATCCTTTCTCAAGGACATTTTGGCACGGTGGCAGCGAAAGTTACATGTTTAACGCCCTTGAAGACATTGCCCTATCTAAAGAACCGCGAACTCCAGTCCTCGGCTGTGCAATAACGGATGCACTCAAACCACAATACGCTGGCTCTCAGTTCTTGACATCGCGCATAAACTGGGTTGTGCAAAGCTCTGGCGTTGATTACCTCCACCTTTTGATCGTTGCCATGGCACATCTTATTGAGCGATACAATATTAATGCACGATTTATGCTATCGGTGCATGATGAAGTACGATATCTGGCCAGCGAAGAAGATCAGCATCGAACAGCTCTGGCTCTCCAAGTTGCCAACCTGTGGACACGAGCATTGTTTAGCTGGAGACTGGGTATTAAGAATCTTCCTCAGGTACGAATTTTGCAAAGTTATCAAAACTTTGGTACAAGCTGAAAGATTAATACTAATTTCTCCCTCTTTCTCTCTTTAGTCTGTTGCTTTCTTTTCAGCAGTCGACATTGACCATGTACTACGCAAAGAACCCACAATGACATGCACCACTCCTTCTCATCAAGAAAAGATTGCAGAAGGCGTCAGTTGCACATTGGAAGATACGTTACAGGCGCTGGAGACTGCGACCCAGCAAAGAAGAGAAGAAACGTGTCTTTTGGGACAAGAAAAGGAAACGGCTGGCAAGGGCCTAGATGACAAGATTATCCGTAAACTGTTGCAAGATACCCAAAGTTCGTTGAAGACTTACGACCTTGATTTTCTCAAGGCGCAAATGCACCGGGATTACAGAAAGAGGCTCGAACCTTCTTTGCGAGGAAGTGCACAGACGGAGGAAAAGATGTCATCCAAGAAGAAAGCGGCGCCAGTCAAGAGAGAGGTGTCAGGCAAGAAGAAAGCGCAAGAAACCATCAAGGTCGAAGAAGTATACCCTACCACAGAAACTCCATCCATCTTATCATCTTCACCTACTCTTTCTCGATCAATTTCCTCACCTCTTTCTCCCCTTTCTCGTTCTCCTTCGAAACCATCCGAAGGCTACTATGTAGATGATAAGTCTGCTTTGCTATCAACGACTGTTCGGAAAAAACGAGCATCAAATTTAATCCAAAAAAACGTTTTTTGGAGTTAATAAAGCAAAATTGTTCATTAGAAACACCAACTTGCATTGTACTTATATAACGCAGCCAGAGTAGTTGTATGTGATCGTTTGCTGTGCTGTTAAGAACAGTAGTGCTAGACAGGAAATCTCGTCGTCATGTTAGATAGTCCTTGCCATAATGCTAGGAGGTAGTGTCGTATACTCGAAATATTAATTTGACTTCTTGAAATCTCCCTGAAAAAAAACCTGAATGAATAGATGGAAGGCACGAAGGTGGGCGACGGAAAGACGGCTAACCATGCGTAGATGGGTGTTTTTGAGTCATTGTGTGATCTACGAGGAATATGTAACCTGTGAAGCCAGGCACCTGTCATTTGTCGTATCGGAAACTGCACGCTGATTCGTTCCGCACCTTTTTTCTTCTGGAATAGTGTCCCCACTCAAGTTGAAAGCTTAACGCCTCGTGCGCGTGACGCAAAGGAGGCCTCTCTCGTGCCCAATCGATCAACCTTCGTTGTTTGCATATGATGGCGGAGGTAGTGTTACACAAGACCAAAGAAGACACATCTTTAACATCCCAAAAGCAGCAACTTGAATAGAAAATAGCTTATTGTCATGACAACGATCGCATCCAGGACTAATAATCTGCGTTCAAAAGTTTAGAGTTTGATGGAATTGATGGGTTTGATGGCAGTATTGCCCTGAGAAGGAGTGTTGACAGTTTTTTAAAAGTTGCTTAATCACAATACGCAGTCCGGCATGTGAAAATGCAAATTTGAATCGAGCTGACAAAGTGGATTTCGAATTACCTAACCGCATATATAAACTCCACATTTTTCCACCACAGACTCCATTTTCTTTTCACGTAGTTATACCCCACGTATTCATAATGGCCTCGCGTCTCCAGCAAGTCACCTCTCACCTCGCACCCACCGACAATGTTGCCAACAAGGTTGGTGTCAAGTCTCCCGAGGACGTCGTCATTGTCTCTGCTCTTCGATCGGCGATCACCCGTGCCCGCAAAGGTCCTTTTGCCGATATGCTTCCTGAAGGTATGTACATACACCGAAAGAGCACCTTGTCGTCAATGCCAGAAAGCTAACAATAATGCATTGTATATAGAAATCCTCTCTGCCGTCTTCAAGGGTATCCTTGCTCAGACCAAGATCGACCCCGCTCTTGTGAACGACATCGCTGTCGGCAACGTCTTGCCTGCTGGTGGAGGAGCCACCAACGCCAGAATGGCTGCTCTTCACGCCGGTTTCCCTGAAACCACGTCTGTCAACACTGTCAACCGTCAGTGCTCCTCTGGTCTCCAGGCCGTTGTCCAAATCGCCACCGCTATCCAGACTGGTTTGATTGAAATTGGTATTGGTGCTGGTGTCGAGTCCATGACCAAGAACTATGGTCCTCAGTCTCTTGCTCCTTCCTCTGAAAAGATTGCCGAGAGCTGCCCTGCTGCTGCCGACTGCTTGTTGCCCATGGGGTAAGTTTTTTTCTCCTTTCAGTGTGCATCGAAATTTCATGTGAATTTTCTTGCATTAACGTTCTGTTTGTTGTTGGTGTTTAGTATCACCTCCGAGAACGTTGCTGCCGAATTCGGTATCACTCGCGAGAAGCAGGATGCTTTCGCCGCCTCCTCCCACGCCAAGGCTGTTGCCGCCCAGAAGAACGGCTGGTTCAAGGACGAAATTGTTCCCATTGAAGCTACCGTCACTGACAAGGATGGCAACGAAAAGACTGTCCTCGTTGACCGCGACGATGGTGTCCGCCCTGGCACTACCCCCGAGAAGCTCGCCAAGTTGCGCCCTGCTTTCGATGAGAACGGCTCTACTACCGCCGGTAACGCCTCCCAGGTTTCTGACGGTGCTGCTGCCGTCCTCTTGATGAAGCGCAAGACCGCCGAGAAGCTTGGTCTCCCCATCCTCGGCAAGTACATCACCTCCGCCGTCGTTGGTGTTCCTCCTCGTATCATGGGTATCGGTCCTGCCTTTGCCATCCCCGTCGCTGTTGAACGAGCTGGTCTCAAGTTGGAGGATATCGACATTTATGAAATCAACGAAGCTTTCGCTTCCCAGGCTGTCTACTCTATTGACAAGCTCGGTATTCCCTACGAGAAGGTGAACCCCAAGGGTGGTGCTATTGCTTTCGGCCATCCTTTGGGCTGCACTGGTGCTCGCCAGATTGCTACCTTGTTGCCTGAACTCAAGCGCCAGGGCAAGAAGTTGGGTGTCACCAGCATGTGCATTGGTACTGGTATGGGTATGGCTGCTGTCTTTGAGAGCGAGTAAACGCGCACAGTTGTGGATCCAACAAAAAAAAGAAAAAAGAATAATTGTCACGTCCCAGTTTTCCCTTTCGACCCCTTTGTAAATGTCTATTTTGTATCTATTCATCTTGTTGAATACAAAGAAAAGAAGCTATGTTTCGTTAACCTACACCATTCATAAAAAAGCACTTTTGTTGAAGCAATGCAAAATGAGGTTATATCAAATTCAGAGAGAAGGGGTAATAAGATCATGATAGATGATTGCCAGGGGAGTCGCTTGGTATATATGACAGGACGCGTCGAGTTGAACACAAATCGCCGATGCTGCGATCACAGTTTTTTTATATGGCCAAATTTCTTTACTTCGTTCTATTTCTGATCTGCATAAGGATAACTGTCGGACGAGGTGAAATTACGAATATACTTCAAACGTAGTTCTCCATTCTCTGCAGTGATAATGCAGATATTCTCGGTGATCTGGCAGAATATGAAGAGTCTGGGAGAACGTGAAATGAGTGTGGATGAAGCCAGAGAGGTGTTTTTCGAGAGACTAATTATCAATGGTGGATGAATTGTTTTCCATAGGCTTCCTACCTCAGGTTTCTTAGCTGTCGGCTATAGTGTGGCAGTAAAACACTTTGGGGCATGGGGACGATTGCACGACCTGACATAAGCCTTTGGTAGCGATAGTATCCTGCTATTTCCAGAGTTTGGCCGCTACAGCGATATTCGGTGGAGGGAAATATCATCCTGCATCCTGGGAACAATTGTTTCCTACAGAAATGTTGATCACAAGCTTGTCAGCATGGTCCAGTTCAAGATGAAGCTTCTGAAGCAAGCGAAATTTGCAGAGCGGCTTAATAATAACTGTAGCGACATTGTTCACGCCAGTCCAATAACTTATCGGCAGAGATATGCTATTTGGATGTAGGATTCAAGAATAGCAAGCCGCGCTGCTTTACCAAAGCAGAAGTGATCGTACGCAATTCCCAATGATTGTACTTCCCTTTCAAAGTCGATACCAGGTTTTCCTGTCCAAGTTCGGCAAAGTCCAGATCCGCATGCCGCACTTCTTTCCGGGTAGAAGCTGAAGCAAACTGTTTTGAACACCACACCCGCTGTTGATTCTGACATGAAGACAATCCTTTTTTGACTCAAGCGAATTTGCGCGGTATAGTCCTGATCCATCGATCATGCCGTATGGTAACGTGACGCATTTCCAGGTTGTGCAGTTTTCAAAAGTTTGGGTCAGCAAAATATTCCATAGATCTTGACCATGCTGTAGAGTGCTTGAATCAAAATCCATATGACAAATATAGAGCGTTTTGAGCATGTGCACATAATGTTGAAGAGCCATTAAATGAAACGGTCGAATGAAAGCAGAATAGCTTGGACCGCTCAACGAGAGTGACTCCAGGTAAGGCAATGATAATCGCTGTGCAAGACGTAAGTTACGGCAGTCGAAGTTAGCTCCAACACTGTGAGACGCTACCCAATACGTTCTGTCACTGTTCCTGCGACGACGTTAGGTTGATCGAATCCAGCTTTCCACAAATGCTTCCAGGCGGAAAAAATTCCAAGGATGACATTTGCTGTAGAATATTCTCGTTTATATCGACCTCTTGAAACGTTCGGCAAGCCTTGTGAGAGCTGCTCCAGTTCGCGCTGCGTCATATGGATGTGCGTTCGATTTTGTGAGCTTTTACGAGCGGTCCAACGTCTCCTGTCAAATTAAGAAACAAGTCCAGCTGTTTGCGTGTGCGAATGATTGTCCTGGCAAGGAATCGCACTCGAAAGATGGATCTCCATGACCTGCAGACTGTCAGCAAACATAGATCTCAGCGCGTTCAAGATTGTCTGCGATAATGCCGAGGACCTCGGGTGGTAAAGTTGCCATTGACGTGACTAGGCGTTGTAAAAAAAAGGAAAGAGGCGTTCCTAAATGAAACTTAATGCAGCTCCACACTGGCTGAGACGAATTTGGGAAGCCTCGAAATCCGACTTTCAGGAACAAGCCCGGAGTGGCTTGGTAACAATTGAGAATGGCCGCTGGCAGCCAGCCCCTGGACATTTTGTCCTCTCTCTTCAAAAAGACAACAAAAAATAGAATGTTCAGGGCACAGAGGTAGATTATAAGCTTAATCTGTCTGAAAAAGATGGAAAGTTTATCAAGCATGTATAATACACACAGCATCCGGATAGTACGGCATGGTTCATACGCTGTAAGACGACCGTTGATATTTTCTCCTCCAGCATCGATAACAAGGATGCAAGGCAACATTATGCGACCTGCAGCAAGCATCCTCGCTCCCTCCACCATTCGCCGTAACTTTTCCACCGATCCAGGCATGCTTGAACCAAGTAGCAGCAGCAGCGTGACACAAACAGCAGTAGCTCAGATTGGCGATCTGAAAGCAATGGGTCTCTGCAACTTTACACCTGTCGGTGCACTCGAGGCGTTCTTGGAAGCCATCAATGTTACAACAGGCTTGCCGTGGTGGGGTACTATTGCCGCTACAACCGTTCTCGTCCGATTTGCACTTTTGCCCATCGTTGTACGGGTACAACGCAACGCAGCGGCTCTCCAGGCACTCAACCCACAAGTCAACGAACACATGGGACAAATCCAGGCAGCACAGCTAACCGGCGATGTTGATACCGTGCGCCAGCAATCTCAAGAACTGCAAGCATTGTTTAAAAAGAACGGTTGTCATCCATTCTTATCGTTTACACTGCCTCTCGTCCAAATGCCCGTCATGGTTTCGTTCTTTATGGCGCTGAAATCCATGTCTGAACTGCCTGTTCCAGGTTTCCAGACTGGGGGATTGGCGTGGTTCACTGATCTGGCGGTATCCGATCCATACTACATCTTGCCGCTGGTAAGCGGTGCTAGCATGCTGAGCATCATGGAAACAGCGAGTCGAGAAGCGACAGCAACCTCGCCTGCAGCAGCTGCCAACCCGCAACTTCAGCGAAAAATGAAGAATTTGTTTCGGTTTTTGGCAGTTGCAACTGTTCCATTCACGGCGTGGATGCCCAGTGTAAGTGTGATTTGGAAGAAGGATGGCGAATGTTGTCATGGAAATTCATATTCTGGTGATAGTCCGTTTTCGTATACTGGATCACTTCCAACGCGTTCTCGTTGTGTCAAGTGTATTGCTCTCCGGAATCCAGCAGTTAGAAAAGCTCTAAAGATACCCGTCGTAAATAAGCATTAAAGAGTTAGTTGTTTGACCGTGTCAGTGGCCTCCTTTAACCTTTTTCTGTCAAGTGGCTTTGCCAATTCCGTCTGTCCCTGGCACTTTTCTTGTTCTGACATATCGCTCTCTTAGAACTCCACACCAACATGAACGCCGTTAGGTTATTAAGGCCTCAAAGGTGAATATGCTGCACACTGGAATGTACATTCAGCATTGTGCTCATGGGGACACATAGCACGCGCTTTCTCAGAACACCATTGGTGGTATGAAAAAGGAGGGAACAAGGAGCGATCCATGTTTTTGTTCAGCCAACTCATTAGCATATATTGTTACCAGCAGCGCTCGCCCGTATTACAAAGAACGTTGCAACGACCTGGATATTTTGCAGCAGTAACAGTACCACAACATCGACTATACACAACAGAGAATGTATCCGAGAAGGCAACCGCAGCCGCAAATGCATTGAATGAAAGCACAACCCAGGTAGCAGCACAAATTGGCGACTTTAAGGCAATGGGTCTCTGCAACTTTACGCCTGTCGGTGGATTGGAAGCGTTCTTGGAAGCCATCAATGTATACACTGGTCTCCCCTGGTGGGGAACCATCGTAAGTGCAACAGTACTTATTCGACTTGCTCTGATGCCAATTGTCGTCAAAATCCAACGCAACAATGCCGCCCTGAGAAACATTTCGCCCGAAGTAGGTCGTTTGACGGATAGCATGAAGCAGGCTCAAGCAACCGGCGACTCTGTAGCCGTAGCACAACTCTCCAACGATCTTCGTCGACTGTTTCAAAAGAACAACTGTCATCCTTTAAAGTCTCTGGGTATGCCGATGCTGCAGATGCCCGTCATGATTTCCTTTTTCCTGGCACTGCGAGCCATGTCCGAACTGCCAGTGCCTGGATTGCAAGACGGAGGATTGGCGTGGTTTACAGACTTGACAACCAAGGATCCTTACTATGCCCTGCCGGTACTCTCAGCAGGTGCAATGTTGGCAGTTTTGGAAGCCGGAGGAGAAGTAGGTGCTACAAGTACACAGGCACAGAGCATGAAGAATGTATTTCGATTTATTACTGTGGCTATGATTCCTGCCACCGCATGGATGCCGAGCGTAAGTTGAAAAAAGGAAGAAGAGGAAAAGATCTGTTTGTTGATAATAAGTACGGATATCCTTACCTTTTTTTGCTTCATCTGTAGTCTGTCTTTGTGTATTGGTTGACATCCAATGTCTTTTCGATTGGCCAGGTCCTCATGCTCAAGAGCCCATCTATTCGACGAGCATTGAAGATACCCGAGCTAGACCCCAACGTTGCCAAACAGCAAGGTCCAGCCAAATCTTTCCGTGAAAACTGGAAGGAACAATGGGCACACCAAGAGAAGCTGGAAAAGGAGCGCGTCTTGCGAGAGCGGCAGCGGGCTGCAGCGCTGGCACGAAGACAATCCAAGCGGCGTTTCTAGATTTGACCCTCCCTTTCTTGCATTTGTCATACTATTTTTTTTCCAAGATCTACATATAGAAAAGAAAGAAGAAAAAGTAAATTTGCTTCGCCCTACGTATGTGTAATTTAAGGTCGCCATGTAACACGTTTTTTTTGTTGATCGGCTTCATCGGACTGTTGCTGAAAATATACTCTATAGAATTCCAAGAAGCCCCAGTGAAGATCGCTGTCTTGTGCTCAGTATCACACGTTGTCGCACACAAAGCGTCGATCCATTGGAACAAGGTTTAAAGAAAGAGAAGCTTGTCTAATTGATTATTTATTTGAAAAAAAAGAGGGGTCAAAAAAAGTAGAGAAAGAAGAGAAGTGGGGATTAGGTTTTCAAAAGATTGAAACGCCTCGCTCCTGCAAACTGTTTTTTGTACAAATGGGGAAAGAAAGAGAGAGAGAGAGGGAGGGAGCAATACAACAAACAAAAAGAGAGATTACAATGATGCGATGCGTGTGTGTGAGAAAGAGACAGACGGATGGTGATTTAGACTTCGTGCCAGGTGATCGTTGCGATACCAATGTCAAAGTCACCAATAACTTTCTTGAAAACCTTTGGAGTGAGGTCCTATCAAATAAAGGGTTAGGTGTCAATAAGCGTGGCCAAGAATAAGATAACGATGTCAACAACTTACCAAGGAGTTCTTGCCACAGCCAGGGCAGGCATCGTTGACCTTGACGATAGCAGAACCTTTGGGACCCTTGACCTTCAATTTCTTACCACACCACTTGCTCTTCTTGTTCATGTTGCCATATTGCTTTGCGTTCATGGCAACGATCATAGATTCAGAGTTCTCCTTGGGTCCACAGGCACCGTAGATACCACCTTCCTGCTCAGGGATGAACCAGGTACCTTTGCCCTTGTAGGTGGTGCTGCGCTTTCTAAGGCTGCGCTTTTCAGGAAGGTTGACATTGGCGGTAACTTGGATGGTCTCAAGCAGTGAGTTGTCTTCAACGACGGCGGCGGGGGCAGCAGAGACTGTCACGGACAGCAATGCCCAAATAGCAACAAACAACACGGCGAGTTGGCGGCGAAACATAATGACTGGAAAGGGTGAACGACCAGCGTCTGGTTGTTATATATTCTCTGTGAAAAGCTGAAAAGAAGTAGCGACTTTCGCTAAATAAAAGAGAAAGAGAAAAGAGATTGGGGGTGCGGAACGAACAGAGTTGAAAGAGAGGCACAAGTGTCTTTTAAAGGTCCTTTTGAGTTACAACATTGCGATGTACAGCGGAAACCCCGTCTATGGCGACACAAGATATATTGCGTTGACCGAAAACAGCACGATATTTTCCTATTTCCGAGCAAAAATTCGTTACGCGCTGTGTTTTTCGGCGTCACCGTTGTACAGTCCAGCGTATTGACAACTACAAAGCAGTATAAATCAAACGTTCTACCACCTATATTCATCTATATACTAGTGTACGTTATCTTAGAGTATATGCGTTGCTAGTGGATAAGCCTTGTTGAACGTGGCACCAGGAATGATGCATCAGCGCTAAAGGCAAAACATACACATCGGCTCTCAAGTTTCACTCTTCTAATGCCCATAAATGGTTCATTTGGGTGCCTGAATCCCAGGGTTGCAATAAATATAGCTTATACGAACAACAACCCTTCTATTCAGCTTTTCCATCCACGCACATTAGACTTTCTGGACCTTGCATCAATGTTGACACTCATGGTCGGAAAATGAGGGCAAACACACATATTGCCGTCTCTCTCTCTCACCCCCTCTCCCCGACATTGCGCGTTTCCAAAACAAGACGAGATCCCGAGCGCATGTAATTAACCAAAACTTTGCCTCTGAAATTTTTCATTGCGCCTCACGAATCCAGGAACTTTCGAACAGCACTAAAATTAAGATGTCTTGCTTTATATGGCCAGGAACAGATTGTGAACGTACCAAAATGCACCACTCAATCTCTCTGCTCTCTTTTTATATTAAATCCCTTGCAGCAGCATAGTCATTGTGAAGGAATATTAGAGGATCTGGTCCCGAGGGGAATGAGGAAAGAACTTTCTAATGCAGTTGTACCTATAAATATGCAGCAGCGTGAAGTATAAGGCAGCACACAAATCTTGACAACAGCTTCCCCCCAGCCCCCATCTTCTTTCTTCTTGTTGAACATTGCCTCACCCATGCTGATATATAAAAATATTTCTGCAAATATCAGCTGAGAAAATATACACGAGAAAACGGGCCGGCCGATCCCATTTTCTCTTGGCGATGAAACGTATATACACACACAGAAAGCTTGGCCGCGGAAAAAAAATGAGTGTACTGATAGCAAGAATAGTTATACCTTATTTCAGATGAAACACGGAAGGACAGCAGACTGGGGTTGTCGCCAACGAATAAACCGACAACACCGAACATATCCCGTCATTGGACTGGGGCATGTCTTACTGAGCTTTTACGCCCAAGGTAATCCGTGCATCTCCCGAAACAAACAAGATATCATACACCATATAGAGAGTTATTTAGGGCCTGGTGCTGCTTTGAGAGCAGAGAGCAGGAGTGTATATTCATATGTTATCATTGGCTAAGCCCAGCCAGCGAACTGGTCTAGGCCTTGTCATCTTTGACCTATTATCTCGACAAAACCTTATTTGCGGGCTGCAATGCGTGCTCTCGGTCAAGCCGGTCGTGTTTCCCGTCTCCCTACAAGGTAGTTCAAAGACAAAAGTTTACCCCAAGCAACTGCAGAGAGACAGCACAAGGACCCCATCCATTGCAAAATATGGTAATGGAACGGGGTCGGCAACAACCGCCGCGTGCGTGAGTGTGTACACTATTTCCAAAAAGCGATGTCGCTCTTTAAAGAATACATGTCGCCTTCTCCAAAAATCAATGTCGCGTAATCGGCATTTAATGGGATGAGAGACAAAACCTTGGAAATCGCTTAACATT
>KK100165.1:2913-15470 GCA_000611695.1 Rhizomucor miehei CAU432 | reverse complement strand
CGTGTGTGGTGTGGTACTTCGAGTGTGTGAAATGGTAGGAAGAAGGAAATCAAAAGTTGAAACGCTTACGTACTTTATATAGTCCTTAGCGTGCCAAGCTTTGTGCGACAAGACTTTCTGGTTATGCGACATCTGATTTGTAAGCATACGACATCTATTTTTGGGAAATGCGAATTTGACTTTTAACAAAATGCGACATCAATTTTTATGGAGGCGACATTAATTTATGGAAAGCGTGTACTCCTTGAAGTGACAAACTCTGTACGACTGATTTGCCAGCCGCGCGAAATTTATTTTAGGGAAATGCGAAATTCCAGGATGGCGAAATTACTTTCTGGAAAGAGTGTACATGATCAGGGACCTTGAGATGAAACATCTGCGTGCGCTTGTGACACTGTTTCCTTTCAGGAGCGGATAAAAAGAGAGAAATAAGCGTACATACTAGAGAGTTAAATGAACTATCAGATACAGTATGTACAGTGTGCATTAAAAGTCCCCGTCCATCCTGCCGAGGTTCGTGGTCCGCTGGAAGACTATCCATCTCCTCTAGACAACGCAGCAACAACTTCCAAGCACAGGTTCATTGATTATTTCGCATATATACAGTATGTACAAGTAGCTAGAGGTAGTAGAGTGTATAAGCAGTGGGATGGTATTATGTAACACGTTTTGTAACAACTCTCGATGCATCGTTGAACTGGAGCTCGAGTTCGTTCACATGTGCACACAGCAGTTTTAAGTGCCCGTCTTCCAACGATTCTTTCCATCTCTCCTTGCAAGATGGATAGATGCGCTCATATCGGTCAAGCCAGTCATCGTCAGGATGTTCTTGACACGACAGTATCTTGAGATCGATGGTATACTTGACCAGATAGAATTTTTTCCGATGTGGTGAAAATCTTGCATCGTATTTCCAATAGTCGTGATAAACGTTCTCGGTATCCTTGTCCGTTTGGATCAAGCGCAACATCGTTGCAAACCGTGGATTTCTCACTCTTTCGTCATCCTTTTCCTGCGTCGGCAACATGCTTGTACGTTTGATCTGGCAGCTAGCCAAAGTACATTTAGGCAGGGATATCTCCATGCAAAGCGTGTCTTGCTCCGCTTGAATAGAGCACTCCACGATGCTCAAGCGTCGTATGCTGGAACAGCACCGAAATATGTATGCAAGAGCAGATTTGCTAATCGTGCTTTTATAAAGGCCCAGCTCAGTAAGTGGATAGTCGCTCGTGTGTTCTTGCACAAAGTTGTCAAGATAGCAATAGCGTGCTGAAAATGCTTTGAGTCGAGGTAGATCGCACAATAAATCATGGATGTCCGCTGAAGCATTGCCAGCATCCTCCATATCGAGCACAAGTGTCTTCAGCAGTTGGAATGCTCTGATAGGCTGCATCAGCTCTGCAGTGTTGGTCAAATCTGGCGTTGCTGTTATCTCCAATGACTCGATGCCTGGGTCAAGCAAGTCGAGAATTGCGATTTGCAGCTGTTTCTCATTCGTCTCATTGATCGCAAAATATTTGTATCTTTTTCCTGATGCCTGCAGATCCCTCAAGGCTGATAATAATCTGTCGCTCTCGATTGCATCAAAAGTTCTTAACTGGACGCGCTGCAATTCCTGTAGTCCCTGCACAAGATCGAGTAGTAGCGTTTGCTCATCTTCATACACGCCATCGCCTGTGTCAATCTTCATAAACAGATCAGCTATCTTGGCTGAGGCAAAGACGCGCGATAGAAATCCTATCCATCTGATATCTGTGATGTAGCCTTTCCTGATTGTCAATTCGTGCATCTTTTCAAAGGTAAACTCCAAAATCATTTCCAGGGAACCGCAGGTTGCAAACATCGCCCCTTCAAGTACAAGTGTTTTCAACTTTGGTACGCAACGATGTAGTGCTGCCAGTCGAGTTGGGCAAACATTGAGCGTATTTACTAGACCACGTTTGCTGCAAAGCGAAAGTGATTCAAGGTTCGGAACAGAGTTCATCAATTCGTCTCTGTCCAGAAACCACTGTGCGAGACGAGACAGCAATTTCAATGTCGTAAGCTGTGGCCCAATGCTAAATATCAATGGCTCTGCGATTTTGGGTAGACTGAGCATCGGCAGTTGCTTCAAATGCTTCCATTTCGAGAATGCGCGCTCAAACGATATGTTCAGTAAAGCTTGTTCCTTGAAATAGAATTTCTCAAGGTTGGGCAGGTACAGTGCAAGGTTGTATATCTCTTTCTGCGTCATACGTTTGTCCCGACCTAGATTGAGTTCCTGTACAAAGGGTCCAATGTCCCACGCCAAGTGAAGGAACTTGCGGTAGCGATTGCAAGTATTGATCTGCACGGTGGAAAACGCGCGTGGTCGAAAGATCGGTCGCCATGCTCGGCAGACAGCCTGGCAGTTGTAGCAATCGGAGACTGACAGATGCTCTGCGATTATCTCGAGAATCTCGGCTGGTAAGTAATTCCTCGTCGTCATAACTTTGTACGGTTGGGAAATGTGAAGAGAAAAAAATGTGCATTGCGATAATTTCTACTTTTATTCAACAATAGAACCGCAGCGCTGGCGCACCATTCAGCTTTACTTTTTTGACACTCGTACATACAAGGTTAATGTATCCATATTTTACCGCTTGTGTCCATTCACCCTTCGCAAGGGGACAGTCAAGCTCCTCGTAGTCAAGCCAATTGTCACGATCACATTCCATATCCAGGTCCATAGCCTCAACGAATTCAAGATGTTGCAACTGTGAGAATCCATTTTCCTTTGTTGGCACCCAATACTCGTGATACAAACGCCGGAAATAGTCCTTGCTGGATTGGGTAAGATTCAACAAAGTGGCGAATCCTGGACATTTTAAGGAAGCCCACTCTAACTCCCAAATGATGGTCACAGTATCCAGAAAGCAAGTATCAAGGGCGCATTCCGGTAAAGAAATCTCAATGCGGTTTGTTTCGTTGGATTCAATAGCAACGTCAGAAAGTGATAACCGTTTGATTTTGGTGCAAACGCGAGAAAGATAATCCAAGGTCGATAGGCTTACTAGGCAGTCGATAAAGTCAAGCTCAGCAAGTGAATGTTGACCACCTTTTTTGGAGTAGTTGTTGAAGAGTATACAATGCACTGCTGTGAAGGATTTGAGCCGAAGGAGATTCGAGAGTATATCGTGGATATCGAGAGCATGATCTTCGGCAGGTTCCATGTTGATAGAAAGTTCCTCGAGCAGCTGGAATGTGACAATCGGCTGTATAAAATTGTCGAGATTGATCAATTCTTCCCAGGCAACAGCGTCCAAAGAGCGAATATCCGATTTGTGTAATTCGAGTATAGTCTTTTGGATATCCATTGCAAAGTGTCCATGAATCTCTATGCATTCGTATCGTTTCCCTGATGCCTGGATTTCCTTGAGAGCTACCGATAACTCTTCACTTGTGACCGAGTTGATGTGATATTGGAGCCATTGCAGTTTTGCAAAAGCAGTCAAGAGATCAAGTGATAAGCGCTGAATATGTCTAAATCGTGCAGTGTTAGTGTCATGTTCCTCATAGTCGTATCTGATATAAAGCTGCGCGGTCGTGACTGAAGCAAACAGACGAGGCAGATATTCCAGCCATCGCGGGTCAGAAACAAGGCACCGTATTAGTTTCAAGACTTGCAGTTTCTCAAAGGTGAAATCGAGGGTGGTCTCCATGCCCGTTTCTTGTTCAAGTATCACACCAAGAAGGTTGAGGTGATGCATGCGGGGCATGTAACGATGAAGCGCTGCTAAGCGACTCGGGCGGATGCGAACTTTAGCCTTTTGAAACGGTCCATATTCGAATAGAAATAAGTGTTCGAGATTTGGAAGTGATTGCATAAGCGAATCGCTGTCTACAAGCATCTGTGTTGCGGGTGCTGATAGACCGAGCTCTGTGAGCCGTGGTCCAAGTCCAGTTATTACGGATACGGCAACGCGTGGTCGACCAAGTCCCTCGTTGAGTTTGTGCAGATTTGTCCAACTCGAGAAAGCTTGCATGAATTTTAAACGCTGCAGGTATCGTTCGTTGATGCATACGCGTCTAAGATTGGGAAGGTTGGCTGCGAGTTGATCCAGTTCGTGTTGCAGGACTGGTACGCGGAACAAAATATCGAGGTCTTTTACGAAACAGCCAACGCTCGATGTCAATTTGAGAAACCTCTTGAAGCGCTTACGTGTATCTATGCATACGTTTGCGAACAGACGTGCCTGAAAAGTTGATCTCCAGGATCTGCACACAACTTGACAAACACACCATTCCGGTACTTCGAGATGCTTTGCAATGTCTTCGAGAATTTCGGTCGGTAGCAGAGACGTCGTCATTGTTGGCGCCTTCGTTTAAAAGTTGCTAGGTGAAAGAGTGTGCGGGTTGAGAAGTCGTTGAGTTGATTACTGTTAAATGCAGAAAAGTTCAATGAACTAGTTTTGGTCGATGTTACGATCAGGTCTATTAATATCGTATCGACGAAATCATTCATTGTCTTTATATCGTTAAAAACATAGCATGCATTGTAATTGTCAAGAAAATACAACTTCTGGTGCTTCATTCAATTTGAACCTCTGGACACTCGCACACACAAGTCTTATGTATGCAAAGTTTGTCGCCTTTGCCCATTGATTCTTTGGGAAGAAGCCGTTTTTCCTTGTCGAAATTGTTGATGCGCTGCTTGTCACAACAAGTCGCTTGGAAATTGCTTGTAGAAAAGCCTTTCAGACGTTGTAGCTGTACTATACATCCACCATCCCTCCGAGCGGCGGTGTCGAGTATTCGTGATAATACCGTTCAGAGCTCTAATCAATTTGCTGGATACACACGAGTACTGAGTATGATCGCATGATTAATACTTCCCGGTCAGCGCCCCAGGCTTCCCCCTGATCCACTGTAAGCGACAATTCTCAAGAGCGCATCGAGGTAAGAATATTTCCATGCCATCGCCAGTATCTTCAACTGAAACCTACTTTAAAAACAAGTGTCGCAGGTTTGGGCAAAACTTGTCAAGATACACAAACGTTTGCGACCTTGTCAAACGGCATCCAAGTGAAACTCTTTCAACGTAAGTTGATCTAGTCCCCCCCTCCTTTCGTGTGGATCGTCGTTCAATATGCATTGTTTTGCCGAAAACGACTTGAGCGATGGAAGGTGCGAGAGTATATCGTGGACACCGGATTCTACAGTAACACTAACCTCGATGGTAAGGTTGAGCTCGAGGGTTTCGAGTCGTTGGAACATGGTGCTTATGGGTGATAAAATGTCTTCAATGTCAAAATAACGCTGACTGACCGCTACAATACTGCAATTAGTTCCATATACAAGCATCTTTTCAAAACGCATTTACCTTCGAAAGACTCTAATACATCATGGTATGGTGTTTCAGTCTTGATCTCTGACCGAGTGTCGTTCTAGGGTCGACCAGAAAATACGGTTACGAATATATCCGTGAACCTTTCCATTTGTATTCGTCGCGACGGATACCGTCGCGGATACGGATTTGGGACCACGTATACGAATAGGAATATTCGAATATCATGCCGACCCCTGGTTGCACGCGACCGTTCTCGAGCGCGAAGCTCGGTTGGCAATGACGTTAACGAAAGAAATGGTAGTGGCTGAGTGTGAGGTAAAATGGGAAAGAGAAAATGAGTTACGCTGATCGACCGCGGCAGCTTGCCCCTTTGTATTTTCAATGTCGCCCAACTTTTCGCCGCCTGCTGCATGAAGCAAGTTCGTTGTTTATGGTTCTTTCATAGCAAGGTACGCGTTGAAACACGCTGAAACCCGCGCAAGCATCGTTTTCTAGCTGAGGGAAATGGAACAGGAAAGGAAGGACAGACAAGACTTTCGATCGGGTCAGTTGAAATCGAGATATATCTAGATGTAAGCATTAATCGTACAGCTGTCTGCAAATAAACAATGATGTTCTCTAATATTTTTGTCAACAGTTTCAAGCATCTGCAAGATTGCTATGGCTGAAGCGTTCAAGAGTTCTTGCGCCAGGAGTATTGCAGATGCATTGAAGGCCCAACGAGATGATGGAGAAACTGAGTATCTCCACCTGAACGTGTACAAAACCCAAATGCTCAGTAACGCATCAACATCCTACAGTTTTTTTACCGATATTGGTATCATGATTGATGTGACTGAAGATGTGTTTCATTGTTTGAAACAAAGAAAGAAAGAAATAACATGACTTGTCTGGTTGATAATTACATGAAGAAAGGCAACGACTTTGCAAAGTCCATGAATTTAGGCTTTCGAATCTTGCTGCCTGGTTGATAGCGTGGGGGCTGGAATGGTTCTTGATACAGCTTCTTCTTTTCTTTCTGTTCCTGCTCCAGCTTTCGTTGTTGAATAAGGCTTTGAATGCGTCGTGATTGAGATACATCGTCCAGTCTTTTTTCTCCAGAACGTCTGATGCTGTTCAGTTTTTCTGTGAGTTCGTTGATTTGGGCAATGTCGTTGATACTTCTGGCATATTCGAGCTTGACGTGTAGCTGCGCGATATCCTTGTTCGTATAGTACTGTCCACCCCGAGCAAGTCGTTTCTTTTCCACCATCTCAGTCACTTCCTTCTCATTAAGTACATATGTCTTTGCCCGCTCGATGTCCTTTGCTTTCTCTTCGACGTGCTGCACCGATGGTACTGGCGCTTTATCATATTCGCATTGCTTGATCAAACGCTCGTATTCATGCTAATTTGATTTACAGTTAATGAATTGCCCTTCAAGTTTTCATTTGAGAATGTGAACACATACGTGTGTAAACAGACTGTTTGATATGATATCCATAGTAAAAGTTTTTTCTGCTTCACCGTGCTTCAGCATCAAAGCCTTGTCACACCAGTACTTTTCAGAAATCTTGTAGGATTTGTGATATGGTACAACATCTATGAAAAAAAAAGATGAGTCCAGTTTGGCAAGTCTTCAATGCAATCAGAATTGAGATTCCAATTACCGAGAACCTCGCATGCACGGTAGGTGTCTTTTCCATCATTATCCTTTCCAATGTAAATTCTGACCATAGAGCCTAAACCAGTCTTAGTTTCCAATCTCTCCTCTGCAGTCTCCAGGTTCATACATACCAATGACAGTGTTTTCAAAGTATGGGGTATACAGCCATTGACCAATAAGTTCACGTGGAAGCCAAATACTCTGGATCTCTTCGTAGGTAGGATGTCGTTTCTTCTCCTTTCGTTCAGATGTTTTCTCTAAATCACGGACATCTTCCTCTTCGCTGTATTCTTCTTCGCTTTCCCCAGTTGAACTGGCCACCTTTCGTCGTTTCTCAAAGGCAGGTTGCTCTGCAGATCGCTTGCTTCGACTTCGGCTCTTCTCCTCTCGTCTCTTTGTAAGTTCTGATAGCGCTCGGGAAGTTGTGCTATCCTTTGTACGTGTCGATCCTAAATTCACACATAATTGAGTCTTTGTAGGCAGGCAAACCTCTACACTGTACAATCAGCACTTACGACGCGTGGTGTCTTCTCGACGTCCTTCATTCAAAAGCTTTCGAACTTCCAACCGTTCCAGGTTACGTTGTCTCTCTTCTGAACGTTCACTCAAGATTCGTTCTCTTTCGACTTCGGGAAGTGCAAGAAGCCTGGGCAAATAGTTGGTCTGACAATGATCTAACATTGCATGGAAGTACAGCGTTTTTACCTTCGCCTGTCTTCCTCATCTTTGTAAAGATCGGGACCATATTCGTCAACAGCGTTTTCGTCGTCCGAGCGTCCGCCTTCTGGCTGCTCGTTGTCGACAAGTTGCATGATAAGATCGTCAATGTCTTTGCTCATGGTGACAGTGTGAAAAGGCGGTGAAAGAGATGCAAATTCAGCACCGCTGAGTTCGACCGTCTGGTGAAATCTTGACAGGCAAGGATCCTCAAATCAACGAAATCGCGCACAGACGGAAATGCGGTCAACAGTTCGCCGCGAGACCTGCACTTACTTTGTAAAGGCTGTGGTCCCAGTGACTTCGGAAGAAAGCTGATATTCGTCCAAGGGCTCGCTTTCAATCTGAGTCTTGCTGGATCATGAAACGCTCTTGATAAGAATTGCTGACAACGCTTGTAGGTCAGCAATCCAAAGGTTCTAAGAGAATGTTGCTGTAAAGACTAGATTCGTTATATGCACATCGAGACGCAAGCGACATAGGAGGATGTCAGTTAACAACATCAGCAGATCATAGAACATAGCAGACACAGTTGTTTGGGACGTCACGGTTCAGAAAAGTCGGGAAGAGGATTCATTTGGACAGCTCTGCTCCAGGTCCAGAAAGTGATGGATCCATTCTGTTTTAAATATCGTCTTCTGGAAAGTGACAACATCTGTTTTGATACGCTATAATCTCGGACATACAGCCAGATTTGCTCTTTATGTATATACAAACAGTCAAGACAGCTTTCTCATGACAACAGCTTCATGCCCTGTTTAGCCAATGAGTTTGTTTGTATCCTGGTTTTCTCTTCTTGGCAAATCCACATCGTTCCCGCTTTTTCGGTTGCCACAACGACAGACAAGGCCAAATGGACCGTTGTCAGGAAACTGTTGTCAAAGTATATACCCTTGCGCATTTAAGAATGCGAAAAAAAGACTTCCCTTCTCATTGCTAATAAAGACGCATCATTTTTCTTCTACTGGCACGTTGGTTTTCCACGTCTGGTAGGCTACGGTAAAATGGCTCAGGTGCGTCCGTGTGTGAAACATGACATCTCGCTTCACACTGTTGGTGTTACATTGGCAACCTATTGAAGGTCACCGCACGCGTATTGCGCATAAGAAACACAGCATCAGCATAGTAACAATGAAATGTTGGCAGTATTGCTACTAGATCTATACTGTAGTAATAACCTGGCATAAAGAGAAAGCGGGAGAGAGAGAAATAATACATATATACACGGGCGCCTTATATTTCTCTGTACACACATCTCATCCGACGAAGAGAAAGAGAGAGCACGAGGTCAATGTGTATTTTTTGACGTAAATGCTCCCCTGCTTCCTATTTCCGAACATCCGCTTAGCCGGCGACGAAGGGGAGCCTTGCGCGTTCTGAACTCTATTTCGCTTGGGCTAGGAGCTTCTCAGCATTCGGAGGGAAAAGCATATACAACTCAGAATATGTAAAAGGTCCAAACCCGGAAGCAGCTCCGTGTTGTTATAAAAAGGCCACACGTTGGCAACACTTAGTTGAAAGCTTTGCTTTTTCTTTCTCCCTTTTTCCTTTCAATTCACATACAATCATGAGTAAGTTATAATCATTTGTAACATTGCAGGTCTTTGCAGAAAATGTCTAAAAATTTCTGCACCTGTAGGCTACGAACGCCCTGAAGGTGATGTTGTCCGTTACGGGTATGTATATACACTGTTTCTAGCTAGCAACGTATACATTCAAAATTGGTTTGCTCACATATGAACCTATCAAATTGACAGCGATGCTATTGGCTTGCGTCACTGCGCAACCGAATTCTACCTCGCTTCCAGCGAAGAATGCTACGAAGGCGGTAGCGGCCAGCAAAAAGTAAGTTATATCCCCGGGTTTTGAAATTGCATGCATGCACGATAATTGACAGCTTTTCTCGAAAGGTCTTTTGCGTTGGCTGGGAAGAAGAAGTCTGCCTGTGGGCTGTCTTGCCTGTTGAAGGTTCCGGAGATGAAGTTATTGGCAACGAAGTTGGTTTCGATGACCAATTCCGTCTCAAGCACATTGGTACTGGTCGCCACTTGCACTCTCACCCCGATATTGAGAGCCCTATCACTGCCCAGCAGGAGGTCACTGGTTTTGGTGGTGACGAAGAGACTGACGAGAACGATGTCTGGAAGCTCGAAATGATTCCTGACCAGGAAGAAGCAGAGGGTGAAGACTATGTAAGTTGATAAATTTAATTTACTTTATCCCAAAGGTTTAGAACTCATGCAACAAATCGTAAATTTCACAGCTCTGGCACCTCGGTCGCCCTGTTGTTATCCGCCACGTCGCCACCGGCCAAACTCTGTAAGTTTCATTTTTTAGGGACATTGACCCTTCGTTGCACCCACACCCAGGTACTGACTCTCTCTATTACTTCTATAGTCACAGCCACCCCATTCAGTTGACTGAAGGCACCCACGAAGTCACTGCATTCGGTGGATTTGATGAAAACAGCACCTGGGCTGCCTCCTTTGAATAAACTGATTTCCCTGCCTCACATTTCCCCCCTCCAACTGTTGTATAATACTACCATTTTGTTTTACAAAACTAAACAAAAGATACGGATAACTTTGTTGTTGTGAGATATACTTGATGGAAGGAGGAACTCTACAACTATAATACAAAACGGGCGGGAGGTTTTTATGCGAAAGCAGGGATGCCAGTGATGGCCTTGCCCAAAATCAAGGCATGGATATCGTTAGTGCCCTCATAAGTGTTGACAGCTTCCAAGTTGGCAGCGTGTCGAATGATGTGATATTCATCAGATATACCATTTCCACCCAACATATCTCTGCAGTCGCGTGCGATTTGAAGGGCCTTGCCGCAAGAGTTACGCTTGATCATGGAGATCATTTCTGGTGCGACTTCGCCGGCATCCTTAAGGCGACCAACTTGGACGCATGCTTGGAGACCAATGGCAATCTAAAAGACGGACACAAAATGAAGTTTCTTTGTGTTAGACAAATAGAGATCGTATCATCGCTGGAAAACTGTATGGCGTACCTCAGTGTGAGCATCAGCCATCTTCTTTTGGATCAATTGTCGGCTAGCAAGAGGAGCACCAAACTGTTTGCGTTCCAAGGTATATTCACGAGCCTGGTTCAAGCAGAACTCGGCGGCACCAAGTGCACCCCAAGCAATACCGTAGCGAGCATTGTTCAAGCACCCAAAGGGACCCTTAAGACCCTTGGCTCCAGGAAGCATGTTTTCGGCGGGAACTTCGACGTTGTCCATCATGATCATACCAGTGATGGATGCACGGAGAGAGAATTTCCCGTGGATAGCAGGTGCTTCCAAACCAGCCATACCCTAAACATAAGCATGACATGATAAGAGTAAGAACAAAAAAGAACTCGACATTTGTTTGTTCGCCTGTTGTTTACCTTTTCCAAAATAAAACCACGGATAGCTCCACCTTCATCCAAGGTCTTGGCCCAGACGACGAATACGTCAGCAATGGGAGAGTTTGTGATCCAGGTCTTGCTACCGTTCAAGACATAGTGACCATTGACCTTCTTGGCAGTGGTCTCCATGCCAGCGGGATCAGAGCCGTGGTTGGGTTCAGTCAAACCAAAGCAGCCAACAATGTTACCCTTTGCTATATATTCGCAATGGTGTGAGTCCATCAGTTTCTTGAACAATCTGCAGAAATTCAAATAATAACATACCAAGCTCAGGTAAATATTTTTCCTTTTGAGCAGTAGTACCATAAGCATAGATAGGATGCATCACCAAAGAGGACTGTACAGACATGGCAGATCGGTAACCGGAATCAACTCTAAAGTTTTGAAAATAGTTCAGTTTACACTCATATTGGCAACATATATCCATTCAATCATTGTACCTTTCAACTTCACGGGCAGTGAGACCATATGCAACCGAAGATACGCCAGCGCATCCGTAGCCATCAATGGTAGAACCAAGAAAACCGAGCTCACCCATTTCGTTCAAAATTTCGCGATCAAAACCTTAGAAAATTGGGAGAATGTAAACTAGCCTCGCCTTCCACAATATTTTCCCACAATCACGTTCGAACCCAATGCCACATACGTTCATGACGGTAAGCTTCAAGAACACGAGGTTGGAGCTTCTCCTGGCAATAGTCCCGAGCCGCATCCCTGTATTAAAGTTAACAGTTTCCATGTCAGCACAACTGTGCTGGTATGTGTACATAGTCTCCTGCAAAACCTGAATTGCCCTACCTGACCATTCGCTCCTCATCGGTCAAGAGCTTGTCAAGGTTCAAAGGATCTTGCCAGTTGTACTTTGCAAGTGTGCTGCCTGCACGCACACCGACGCGAGAACGGGCAATAGTATTGCAAGAACGGACGAGTTGACGGGCGAACATGGTAATTGGCGGTTGGAATGAGAAAGTGAGAAAGGTTTGACAGTTCCTGCGGGCTTGTGCTTTTATATATGCAGTTCTTCTCCCGCCAACCCCACACTCTTCGTAACCCTCGTTTGTGTGTCTCGCGTGATCACGAAAACCTACTTGCTAAGATAGTTTCTTCTCTCTAAAAAAGCCCCACTTCATCGTTGCAATATACAGCCACCTCACACTACTGTCAGCTTACACCAATAATACAAAACTCATATACAAATTTTACTCGACGTTCGGGTACTCGGATATTTCTTTACACGAGAACAATATGTGCTTTGGTAATAGGGTTTCCATGGGAACTCCGCTGATAGATCTTTGCAAAAGAAAAAACGCGCATCAAACACAATTTTGGATATCGAAACAATTGCTTGCTCTTGTTAGATGAATAGAAAAAAATGCAAATATAACGTGCGCAATAATAGTAGTAACAGTGCTTGAAAAGAAGATTTTGAGGGTGTACATGACGAATAGCAAAAAAGAAAAAGAAGAAC